>VZRJ01004555.1:1027699-1041682 GCA_013397565.1 Ptilonorhynchus violaceus
AAAAAAAAAAAAAAAAAACTACTATGCTTAAAAAATTACTATCCCTCCTCACTGCCCAAATTAAATGGAGGAGAGGTCCTTTAAAAAAAAAAACCAAAACGAAAACCGTCAGAATCAGGATGAGTCCATCTGTTTGGTAATGTCAGCATCCTCTTAAGTCTCCTTTCTCTATTAAGACTTCCTCCTAAGTAATATAGCTTAGATTCAGCTTATATGTATAGCTTAATATTCAGTGTCTTTACAAAAGCAAACCAACATCAATCTTGTATGCTGCTTTACTCTTTCTCAGTGCATGATAAAGCATGTAAAAACCAACAAATCCGCTAAAATGACTTGACAAAGAAAACAGAAAATTCATTTTGATTTAGTACAATTAGGCAAAATCTTTTCCTCTCCAGAAGGGCTTATCCATACCCACAAAACCTCAGTTAATGTCCTGTATTTGTTCCCAAAAGAATACTACATTCCAGCTGTCTTCTAGAACTTCAGAACACTCGTATGCTGACAGTAGGGTTTAGAGTCTTCCTCAGGGCTCAGAGACCTGATAAATACAGGCTGTGTCTACACTGCTCAATGCATTTGCCCCAGTTGACTGAAACAGCTTTGCTCCCTGTCTATATTGCTAAAGGTTAGTTCTCTAAAGCAGCCTGGTACACCCACACACTGCAGTGCTTGAACAACCTGTGGTGGTAGCAGTGGCCCTGTGTGCACTCTGTGGTGCACTATGGACCTAAGACACAATAATTATCCTTTTGTGTTTGCTTTTTCAGCTCAGTATGCCCAAAGACTGTAAAGGCAGCACTGCAATCTACTTTAGTGTTATTTCTGTAATATAAACCATACGACTGAATAGAGAGACAGGCTCTGTGGTGGCTTCCTTGCAATGGATGTCAACTAAACTATCTCAGAATAGGTAAGTCAGTCATGCTATTGGCTGAATCCTCTCTCACCTGTAGATTTATAGGTACCTAAGCTTCTTCAGCTTGATAAAGTGTTGTTCCTAAGCATACCCACTTCCGTGTGAGAATGTTTTCCAGGCAGGGAATGTTTCAGTAACGAGGCCAATTCTGACCAGGGTTCAGGCCCCTTATGGGCTACAAGTTACATTCCTAGCTGTACAAACACAAAAATTTGTGAACACACAGTCGTGCTCTTCACTATGTTTGGTTTTGTTGTTTGGGGTTTTTTTCACTGTTGGGGGTTTTTTGTATGTGTGTTTGTTTTGGTTTGTTTTTTTTTTAAATTTTCTGAAAATGCCTAACTTTTTGCCTCAAGCACAGAAGCAACTAAGGGAAACAAGCCTCCTATCCAAGGCATATGAGCTAACATCCACCCACGAAGCAGAAATATTCCTGTTTGTCTCTATGACTCAGCCATTTCCATTCAGTTTGGTGGTAGATTTTTCTGTCAAACCTAGCTCACTTAGAACTGGACTGGGATAGAGCATTTCAGTTCAAACATATCAATCAATCTCACGGATGATGTATAAAATCTATTAGCAAAATAAAAAAAAAAGAGAACAAAAAGACCACAATAACCACCCACTAAGAAGTCAAGGGAGAAACTGGTACCTAACTAACTTCTTTAATAAATAAACTCACGTTTCTACTATACTGCATTTTCTAAACAAAGGATGTGGATATTTTCTGGACTCTGAGTATGACTTTTGCTCTGTGGCTATGATCACTTTGGGATAAAAAGCAATGAAATCATATTTCTCTTAATGTATCATCAAACTCTCAGATTTGAAGTTCCTGATAGAAAGGGCTCAGAATGCACAAGTATTTTCACTACCTTTCTTCTTTAAGAATAACTGGTGGGAAATTACAGACTTCTACACTCACAAATTTACCAATACATTTATTTTTATCCTCTGACTACTTAAGTAAGTTGAGATAATTCTTTGCTTTTTCAAAAGCAATATACAAATAGTGGTGCATGTGTTTATACATGCATTTAGAAACAACAAACATAACACACACACACACCTTTGAATGTTTCTATTTCATTAACTTTCCAAGTACACAGGGTCACACAGAATGTTAAGCCACATTTACATCTCATAATTATGTCTGTGACCTTCGTTCTTTCTTATATGAAATAACACGAGAGAAAATAGGAAAGGTACACAGAAGTGAAAAGGAAAAACACAAAAAAAGAGAATAATGAGAAGCAGAAAAATAAAACAGTGAAGATGGTAAGAAAGAGGAATCTAGGAAGAAAAAAGAAGAAACAGAAATAAAAGTAGAGATATGTTCCTAAGATAGGAAATGAAGTAAAAGTCATTGAATCATCTGGAAGGTTTTGAGAATGGATTAAATAACACAAAATACGACAATAAAATACAAATCTATAAAACAGGAATGATGAGTGACAGGAATTATCCTAAAAGAGATTAGAACCAAATTTGAAATGAGAATATACTCCATTTCTGAAGTAAGTTTAGAAGAAGTAAAATCAGGACAAGTTGACTGCAGCTGATCTTGGAAATAATTGGCAGAAATCTTTTGGTGCTTCCACCCCTAACACTCAGTTATTCACCTTTGATAGTTTTCCACAAATTGAACAGATGATACAGTATATCAAAAGCCAATAAAGTACTATATGGCCAGAAATAAGCTATCTTAACTAGTTCAGGAAATGCTGCAGCAATTACGATAATGGCTCACCATTAAAATTATTCTTCTTTTTTGAAGTGGTCATAGCTACAAACAGCTTATGATTATCTGAAAGTAGCCAGTCTTCAAAAGAAAGGGCAAAAGTATTATTGTTTAAGAAGTCAATTGAATGCTCATTGTGTCTTTTATCATCACCCTTTTCCTACCTCAGAAGGGTTATTTCCTCATTTGTCACCTCATTATTATTCCATAGTACAAGGTCCATTGATTACAATCAGAAGAAAAACTTACAGTGAGGTAAATTATTAGTTTTATTCACAGAGGTCTCTAGACTTGCAGTAGAAGTTGAAGGTAATATCCTTAGAGCTTCTGAGATACAGCATGGCAGAAAATTACTTCATATTGCTTAATCTGGAAGCATTAACATAATGGAAGACAATCACTAGGCTCTAATAATTACAGCAAAACCACACAATTCCCACAAGTAAATATGTGTTTTATGTGGTATACAAATTGCTGTCCTGTAAAATGCATACTTATAATCTCTGTAAAGCAATTCATCAGAAAATACAACTATCTTGTTATGCTTTTGAGGATATTTCAAAACTTCATTCTGTAATACCAGCAGTATCAGTTAAAACAAGGTCTAAGAGCAAACAATAGCAAGGAGGAACTGTGACAGTTTCCTCTTCAGGTATCTGAATACAATAAATGAAATTCACAGGAACAGAATTCCTAAACCCTCTTCTATCTGTAACTAACAGAAAAACAAAAAATTGTTCTACAGGGAATGCCTTGACTTTGCAGTGGGAGGAATTTCCTCTGCACTCAGTGGTGATGGATGGCTTGTGGAGACATCTCCCAAGGAAAGCAAAGATGGTTACTCATGCCATTAAAAACCACAGAAATATCTAGACAATACCTTTCTGGGAACAAGCTTACAGTGTTCGAGATGAGTAACAAATGATCCAGTTTTTTCTCTCAAAGCAAAATCTTTGCATCTCTCATATTCTTCTCACAGGTACCAAGGACATTTAGTGGTTTTATATACTATGAACTATTACTTTATTATAGAAGTACTGCTGGAACAGTCTAGTGATGATAAAAAGACTCACTGCAGTACCCCTAATTTTGATGAATTGTAGTTCATCAGAAGTTACAATGTAGCTAAAAATAGACTTCTATGTTTTATGCTTAATATGTGAGCTGAATGCTGAAGCACTTCTCTACTTAAATGCACAAGCCTGACTAGCTTCAGGGCATATTAAGAGAAGCAACACAGGAAAATAATTAGGATTTTGGCTTACAAGCGCATGCCACAGAAATATTTCTTCCAGGCCCAGATAAAATCCTCTAAACATGTGAGATGATGCACAAATCAGTATTTTCATGTAACCAGGACCCATGTGTCCAAGCTGAAGGCTTTCTCACAGCTTATTATGTAGCTGTTTTTAGGTTTGATCTGTGATTTAGTCAGTCATCTGCCTTACTGGATGAACTCCTGTGAGGTATCAGCTACTGCAACAGAAATGGGATTTAAAGACGCTAAATAGTTCTTTAAATACAGATAAGTTAAAATACAAACAGATATGCATCTGATTTAGGAAAGCAAATCTAAGGTTGAAAATGGCAACAACTTTCCAATATCATAATTGAGCACAGTTTTGCTTTGGTCGCTTTCTTGCTATGATTTTCTACAGTTTGCAGTTGTTTGATCTGATAACAACTTTGTTCAGGATTCCTCTGTCTGCACTATCCTAAGTACAGTCGTGACCTCAACTAACATATGCATGTGGGTGACCTGAATCCCTTCAGTTCTCAGCTTTGCAAGGGTAAAATCAAATAAAAATAAATAAAGTGCTCATTATTGAATCAGAAAAAGAAGAAAATATCCTAGAAGTGTAACCTTTTGACTATACTTAACCCTTACTGGTTATAAAGAAGACAAGAACCTCTAGATTTGAATCCTGGTATTTGAACTAACATATTAACCACTGCAAAGAAGTTTTTTTTTCTTTTTTTTTTTTAACATGAACTAATCACTACTGGCAGAGGAAACATAATTATAACAAAAATTATGAAAATAGTAGGGACCCTGAATTTGGTTCCTACACAAGCAATGGTCTTTAAGAGTTACAAACTCTATTTCTCAAAAATTCAGTCCATGGACCTTGCCCTTACCCATTTCTGCTTGACTCCAGGTTCTTTTCTTCATGTTTTCTTTACTCAATCCCAGCTATTTTTCCACTGCTTCCTGTCTCTCTTCTATCTCCTACTCTTTGCACAGACATCATAATCTTGCTGGAAGAAACTGCAGGTCTTGCTAATCCCACCTCACTCTAGAAACATGGCATACAAGTTACCATGTCGAAGCTATGAAGAATGGAAACACACCCCTGACACGTCAATTTTAGAAATAATCAAAGCGGAACAAAGTGCTACTGTATATAGGTATGTAAAGGTCTTTTCCAAACTGGAACAAACCTGTAAATTTTTATGAAATTTCAAACCTCAAGGGCATTAGCACGAGGAAACTTGGCCAAAATTAACTCATCTCTCCAAAACATTCAGGCATGAAGCTTACCAAGGCCCAGCTGTCTGTTTTAACAGAGAAACTGTATATTTTCTCCCACTGCAGATATCTTAATTAAATGGAAAAAAAATATTCAATCTTAAGACAGACAGTATGTTCAACTTTGGACTGAATTGTTTCAGAACGGAAAAAAGTTATGCAACCATAAATTTACTTAACACCTCAAACCTTAATTAGTAAATATAAACTTACTTGTTACTTCATGCTTATTGTCCAGGTAAATGGGGAAGCACATTCAGGTACAATCATGATGACAAGAGAAGATGAGAACTAACTAGTAGAAGACAGACAGCAGTTGTTACTCGAAAAATGGGTGAGAACAATCTACCTTCCAGTGTTTACACAGTGCTTACACTGTTCTAGTACAGTGCACTCTGTTAAAGATCACAGAGGTTGGGCTGGACCGATACGTGCCTAATCTTATGTATGTGTGCCTTTTCATAGGATTTTAACAGACAGATCACAGGAATTTAACTGATTCTGATCGTAGCATCTCTTTTCATCTTACTGTCTTTTCTCGCTACCCAATTTATTTCTCTACAAATATAATAACTATGACAAACACCAACAATACTTTGCTTTTACACACCCTGCTGTTCTTAATGGGGTGAAATTCCACTTGAACTCAATGAAAGTTTTATCTGAGCAAGAACTATAGGATTCTCTCCCTGATTTATAAAGAACAGTTTGCCAGAGCATCTAGATGCTATTTTGAAAAATTAAAAATTGATTATACAAAGCTACTCACAATTAATGATATTTAACAGGCTACTGTTGTCATAAAGAATATACTGGTAATCTTAGAGCAGGTGGCAGCAGGAACATTTGATTTCTCTATTTTTATGATTAACCTCAGTAGGGAATATTTTGCCTTTTTTCCTGGCTACGTCTATTTTGCAGACTCCTCACAAGTTAACAAGACTGTTACTGAAGAGTGATCTCTATAGGTTTAGTCTTCAAAGCACAGCAAAACTTAATTTAATCACAGCTTCAAAATATCATACAATAAAACTAATTTAATTACATTTAGCAATGGCCACTGGTCTCATTAAAATGCTAATGAGGCTTATAATTATTAAATTCCTTAATGGTTGTTAATAGAAATAAATGACAAAATAAAGCTTAAGCAGAAAGTCAGAATGCCCTCCGGTAATTTTTCTTAGTCACAGTTTCACAGGATATAGTTTCTTTGCAGCATTCAGAAAAAGGCAGTTTAAAGTTTGAGGTAAGAGGATATAAAAGAAAAGAATGCAGCTGTAAAATGCACATGTAGCCAATCCATTGTCTCCTCTTAAAATATTTAAATATAGCTTATGTAAGCTTTCCTTGTCTGGAATGTTTTAGAGTATTTGTTTTCATGTCATGTGCCAAATACAGAAAAACTCACAAAGAAATCCAATTCAGAAGAAATACTTTTCTCACATTATTTGTAAAGTACTATCATAGCACTAGCATCTGTATGAAAACCAGATAATGGAGAATAAAAATGGGACCTGTAAATACTCAGAGACAGGGCTAAAGACTACTCTGCATTCTGTTTCAGAAATGAGGAATATTTGACTTAAATCAAGAGCAGCATTTGCACACACAATTTGCAATGTATTCAAAAGATGCTGTTCATGTGTCCTAAAACAAAAACACATTTCAAAATGTCAAAAAGCAGTTGTCATTTGGCCAAACATAAAGCAGCTTCCCCTATTCCCACACTTTGACAGCTATTCTTTGCTCCAGGAGTGTCAGGCAGACAGCAATGTGAGCAACTCCAGCTCATAAACAGGCAGTAGCACTGAGCTCAGCTGCAGTAGCTCACTGTGTACTCACTGTGTGAGCGGTGAGGAATTCCCTGAGCTCTTATTACTAGAGTTTCAGAGCCAGCAGGCAGCCAGGGAACTCCTCCCAGAGGCTTATGAATAGTGACAAGGAAGGAAATCAAAAGACCAAAGCAAATGAAAACCAAGCAAACTTGACTACTTTTGGGGTCTTCTACGGTGACTACACTGATAAAAATGCCCATTGAATGACTTTTGTAATCTTACAGTATATTTGGGCCCTCAGGACATAATGCTAGGTTAGAGCATATTCCACACATGCCCATTATTTACAACCAAAAAAGAAAGTGGAAGGCACAACCTGACCAGACAGAAGGAACTATTGGTACACTTGGCTTTTCCAGTGATCAGGCCTCCTTAAAAACCAAAACCGAAACCCTCTCATAGCTTCAGAAAATAAGTCTCCCTCCTGTTCAAATCGATCTTTTATAAGATGCATGCATATATTTTTTTTTTCATTCCCATAAAGCACTGTTTCTTGCTGAAGTACACTCAGTCATCCTTCTAATCAAGAGAACATTGTCACACATCAACACCTTGATTAAGGGGAGAAAAAGTTATAAAATCCAACTCTCTACCAGAAGAAAATTGACTAAAAGTCATACACATTAATTTAGCAATCTAAATCAGCAGCTATTAAAAAACTCCCTCACTCTGCGAGACCAATGGACTTAGAATTCACAATTCTAAACTTTTCTACCCTCTTCTGCAAACTGGTTTTTTTTTTCATCAACCGTAACACTTCCTATGTCAAAATTCACTTGACATCAAAATGTAACACAGACTGTCATTTTAATCTCAGAGGTGTATGTAGTCACTTTACATACACCTTGTCACATGTTTTTCCCATATTTTTGAAATACTGAAAAATAAATGGGTTTTGGTACGTGCCTAGTCAGGAACTACCAGAATCCATTTTGATTATGCTAGGCTCCAAAGAGAGTTTAAGTCATTCTACTGGAGAAAAGTCTTAGTTAATGAAGACTTTTCCAGGATATCCCACTGGACTGTGAATAATTCACTCACTAACTTTATTCATTTATAGCAGACAGCAGCTGGAATTGCTGTGCTCTCCTTTAGCAATTCATATGCAGAGAAAATTCATAAACGTAGATTTATTCAGTAGCTTTCAGATATCTGGAGTTTTACTTCTCAAGGCAAATGCTACAGAATAGTTTGGGGCACATCCTGAACAGTATATTGCACTAAAATTTAACATGCATGCTTTAACCAGTCATATTTAGGCAGCTGTCCAAACAAATACTAAAGCTTTAACAAATAATAGTTTATGTCTGGTTCACAGCAGAATGAAGGAATTAGAAAAGATGTAGAGTTTCCCTTTTAGTAAATTTCTGAAGTTAATATGTTATTTCATATTGTTTTTGAAACTGGGAAAAAAAGATGAAAATGTGATTTCCCAGTTGGTTGTTAAAAAAAAAAAAAGACAGAAAGAAACATAATATTGTTGAAATAATATGGGAGGATTGAGAATGGATAATCAGAAAATCTGTGGGAAGGAAGAAGATGAATTAGTGTGCAGACAGGACTGTGGTAAAATTTTATATGTGATACAGTAGAAGAATAGGAATGTTGATACCTAAGATGTACTCAGCTGTGGAGAATCTAAGTTGGTCAAATGACAAATGCAAGTGTTTATAGCAAGAAAAATTTTTGTCTTGTGGGCTAATATACCAACTGCTGCACAAAAACAAACAGAAACCTTTCAAAGCTTAAGAAGGGCAGTGAAGATGAAAACATGAAATATTTTGAAAATTTCATTAGCTCAAATAAAAGACAAAAAGATTAAGAAGCTATGTTGGCTTTAGAAATTATGAATGTGAATAGGTTATTCCACCAGTATAAAAAAAAGCCCTGAGGACAGGGATGGCCCACCTTATAGCCAAGGGTTTCACTTACTTAGCGCCAATACAAGGTTCCTCCTGCTTCATCATTCTAGCATGTTGATTCCTAAGGAAGCTTCTCTTAGAGACACTATTTAATCCAGTGATATGAATTTCAGTAGTCAAAACACACTTGCTCAGGATTTCTCAAAACAAAACTTACACATAAAATCACTTCAGTTATTCTAAATCCTGTCTTGCAGGCAATTTATCTTCCTTCAGAGGCCTTGTACAAGAGTGCTATCTTTTGAAGTTCAGTAGCATGGAGATCTTAGCATAGGATCCATGTGGTGAGAGGAAAAGCACACATAATGATTTAATTCTAAAAATAGACTCAGCAAAGCTGAGGGGTAATAGATTGGCAAGTAATTATGTTCTAAGTAAATATATGCAGCTAAATCATATTCATTTATGTGCCGAAAGCTTGTGTACTAATTATGAATCTTCTAAAAACTTATTTAAATCATTTGTTTCAAACCTTAGATGAGGCACACGCCTTTGCATTGTCCAAGTGCAGTCCTTTGCAAAGGATTCAATTTCATTCTAAGAGTTCACATCTTAAGGAATGAGCAAAAAATAAGCTGTTGCACATTCTGTCAAGAAGTAAATAAAATTAAGTTCTGCTGGGCATTTTCAGGGGAAAGGAAGTAAGAGATAATAATTCATATTTTGAAATAAAGAGACTAAATATATTGAGTATTTGTCAGACATCATACATACAGGAGAGTACATGATTATTGGAAGCTATTGAGATTCCAATAATTTACAGCAACAAATATACACTATGAGTTTTTAAATATGACATTTTTGTTTCTATATGTGACTTAAATCACTAAAGTAAGATTAGATTTTTAGAAAGTTAAGAAGTCTTAAAAAATTCTTCAAGTGTTGAAACTGAAAGATACAGAATATAATTTTGCAAGAGGTACATATTTTTATTCCTACCGAAAAAACCCCAAAGAGTTAAGAAAAAGCAAGAAAAAAGGGAAAAGGGAGAATTTACAAAAATTGTAAGATATTGCACTTTTTTTGCCCTCCATATAACATACTTCTTATAATGACCAGTCTTCTTCCAGAAAACTGGAATTTACAAAAGGACATTCAGTTTACATTCTGCAGTTCAAAATATTCTGTAGCAAAGATAAAAAAGTATTAAACTAAAGACTGAATTCAGAAGAACCTTCAAAACACATAAACCTGCATGTTAATGAGTGCTTTTTACCCCGTAGCACACACTTTAATTGTGAAGTCAGTGATCTAAATCCTATTTTGGCAAGAACTAGACCAATACAGAGCAAAAAACCGCTGGTTTGAAAGCATTTTATTATTATTTTTATAGGACAAGGCATGGAAAAGTGGAAAGGAAGACTGGAAGTCTGAGGAAACAAAAAACCACTATTAACATACTTTATGTTATATCAGCAGCCTAATTATTTTCAAGTAAATATAGTATGGATATTTATAGGAAATTTCCCCTGTGCAAGAAAGCACAGAATTAATAGTTTGAAAATTTAACAAGAAGGCTATAGAAGCTGGCATCATAACATAGTATTTACTTTTCGTACTCTTATAAAAAGTGTCTATACCACCTGAGATCCTTCAGTTCCCACTGGCCTCATTAGTTAGCACAGCATCACACTGCTTCAGTCTAGAAGCAGCATGCCTGCATGGCTTATGAGTCCTCTTTCCTTCCTGTGTACATTAATGTCTTCTCTTTTGAGCTAAATTGTTGCTACCTAAGAGCTGTGCCTATCCACTCACTGTTCTCCTCATTGCTTCCAGCACCATGTTTCCACTACACTTGAAATTTACTTGTACCAAATATCCACTAGATCCACTTGCTGCAATTGTAAATCAGTCTCCCAGTTTCCCTGTAACTTTTACTTATTTGAGTCTTTGTCAGAGTATTCTTGACATGCTGACTCAGAATGACTTTTAGTCAGTGTTTGACTGAGAACCGGGAATGAAGGTGTCAGACACTGATAGCAGTCCTTAACTGCAGCTGAGAAAGAAAATATATTTGTAACATGGGGTTACTGTTGAATAAGAGGAGGTGAAAAAAAAGAAAAGACAGAAGGCATGTTCTCAGACAACCCTGATATCAAATTGTACCGTAAGTGTAATCAGACTTTTATATTTCCACATTCCCTGCTGAAAAACTGGTTCAGAGCTTCACATGTATCATAACCAAATTTATATTCAAGACAGTGTTATAAAGAAAGCTGGTCGTTTGTTCATTTTTCATATGAGTATTTGCAGTTATTTTTTCATAACTAAAAATGGCATGATGGCTTGACTGTGTTTAACATACATATTTTCCTTTTTTTTAATTTGTATATGTTGGAAACCATTTAACTGTAGAAATTCTTCCTTTATGACCTGAGATACATGAGGGTGAACTCTATAATACTAACTGTGTTCTCACATACATTAATCCATCTCTTAACTCATTTCTCCCTGTATAACATTTCCTTCTCCTGATCAAGGAATGTCTTCAAATTTGTGCTATTGTGAAACATTACAAGCTTGCTTCTACCTTTTGTGTCATCTTCTTGAAAAATATTGATCAACCATTGAAGTCTTTAGATAGTCTACTGGTTAACTTCTCTTCAGTGCAAGATAAAATCCAGAGTGTGCGCTCACCCTTTCTTTTGCTCAAAATTTTATCCATATTAGTTGCTTTAACTTGCATGTTTACTAATTTCTATCAGCAGACACTTTCATTGTGTTCAGTGAAGCATTACGACAATGTCTTGCTGAAGACTGGATTGACAAGAGCTATCCACTTTGTCTCATTTAGAAACTGTTTCAAAAAAATGTTGTGTATACAGATGTGTGCATAATTTCATTTTATTGCAAGTTATTGATGGGTCTGCAGGTCTAAACCCAGATATAGCTGAAAGCATTATTCTTTTTCATTTTCAAACTGTATTTTGCATGTCTCTCGTTTCAGTGGTTTTATGGTGGAACATAAACCAAAACAACTGGTAAATATCACAGAATTCAGGTATGAAAAACATGCAAGTGCAATTTCATGCATCTGTGTCTGTATATATATGTTTATTTTATGATTCATATTTTAAAATTCATGGATCTTTTAGGATATCCAAAGAGGCAACATTTATTTTGAGAGTTGCTACAATATGTATAAATTTCTGCCTATAGCACTAACATGCTGAAAATTATGATGGGAACAGAAAAGAAGGGATTTGCTCATCTAGCTTCAAACAAGTATCCAAACAAAAAGCATCCATAGAAAAATCTGACTCAGAAATGTAGGCTTCTGTAAAACATGAAGCACATCGTAACGCAAAAATCCTGTACTAAATATGATCTAAATATGATTATGTCCAGATTCATAACCTCTTATAACTAGCTTTTTCATTTTTGTTTTTGGGTTTTTTTTTTCACTCAGCACAGGGTTGTATGAAAAAGCTTTAACTGGATTTCAAGTTTGAAGCTAATTTACTAACACTAATGAATGTACTAATTTTTACCAGGCATCTTGAAGATGCCACAGTCAAACACGACAACGATATTTGAAAAACACAAAATCATAGAATCGTCATGGTTGGAAAAGATCTTTAGGATCATTGAGTCCAACTGTTAGCCCAGCAGTGCCAATTCCAGCACTAAACAATGTCCCTAAGCAGCAGGTCTACATGTTTTTCGAACATTTTAAGGGATGGTGAGTCCTACACTTCCGTGGGCAGACTGCTCCAATGCTTGACAACCCTTTCAGCGAATAAAATTTTTCATAATATTCAGCCTAAACTTTCCCTGGCACAACTTGAGGCCATTTCCTCTTGTTGTATCACTTGTTACCTGGAAGTTACCCCCACGTGGCTACACGTTCCTTTCAGGTGGTTGTAGAGAGCTGTACGGTCTCTTCTTTTCTCCAGACTTAACAACTCCAGCTCCCTCAGCCACTCCTCAGAAGACTTGTTCTCCAGATCCTCCACCAGCACTGTTGCCCTTCTCTGGACTGGCTCCAGCACCTCAATGTCTTTCTTGTCATGAGGGGCCCAGAACTGGACACAGCACTCAAGGTGTGGCCTCAGCAGAGCCAAGTACAGAGGGACAATCACTTCCCTGGTCCTGCTGGCCACACTATTGCTGATACAGGCCAAGATGCCATTGGCCTTCTTGGTCACCTGGGCACACTGCTGGATCATGTTCAGCTGCTGTCAACCAGCACCCTCAGGCTCTATTCCACTGAGCAGCTTTCCAGCCACTCTGCCCCAAGCCCATTCCGTTTATGCGGTTGTTGATATAGTGGAATCTTTTGGTATCTTCAAGTAAAGCATTTTTAACTTTAGATCTCCTAATGTTACTTCTGTTTAAATACTTCACTCAATGACATAAGCTTAGATTCAGACAATAAATAAAAATGTACTATGTAGTAGTTGGAGAAAACACAATAACAAGAACCCATTTCCTATATTATTTCCTGCTTCCATAGTGACTAAAGAAAATGATTTTTTTCTTTTCAAACTCTTTTATCTTCTGTCTTTTCTAAATTTAAGCTCAGCTTTAGCGCACAACATAAATAAAAAACAGTATTATGTTCCTCATTCACCAAAGTATTGAACATGGATTTATGTCAGCAGTTTCATTCAAGTCTATGGGTTTACAAAAATGTTTAAAAATAAATATATATACACACACACACACACATACGTGTGTTTCTGTATAAGTCAGCATCTTCTGCCAATTAAGTTGTGAAAACTTTTCTAAGCATTGTTCCTATTAAAAAAAAAGAAAAATGGTTTGGGTTCGCTTTTTTTTTCTTTCAGGGAAAGAGGGTGTGGGAGTGTTACAGTTTGACCCGGTGTGAGACAATTTGATTGGTTAAAAACAGGTAAAGGACAGTTCTATGAGCTATTTAGTGTTCCTGTGATGTCTCTGTGAAAGAATGTTAAAAAAAAACCAAAGCCCTAGGAAGTGATGCAGGACTTACTCACTTCCTCTCTTGCTCCCTGGCTCCCTGCTGACCACCAGCAAGGGAGAGGCTTCCCCTCCACCCCCAGGCCCCAGCCTCG
>VZRJ01004555.1:1042267-1246445 GCA_013397565.1 Ptilonorhynchus violaceus
ATACTTCTTTAGGGAACTGTCTTCCGTGGGATGGATCCTACTACACTACAGAAAGAACTCTCTTTATCCCATGAGGTGGCAATAAGAACTCTTAATCATAAGATCAGAATCTCATGTTTATGTCCTTTGCATGATCAGTAAGAAGGACTGGGATGTATGGGGGGAGAATGATATTTGTATATTATGCCTTCATATTTTTCATTATTTTTCATTCTTTCTATTCTTAGTAGAGTTAGCAAATAAATAATTTAATCATTAAAAAAAAAAGAAAAAAAAATTCTTAGTAGAGTTAGCAAATAAATCATTTAATCATTTTCGAAATTTGCAGCCTGTTTTTGCTGTCTCTTCTCCTCTGAAGAACTAAGCGTGGGGATCTGGAGTTTGCCTCCAGCTCAACCCTTGACAGGGAGGAAATCTCAACTTTGCTTTAGTATGTGTGACTCCACGAATATAATAATTTTCTTGATATCTCTGCACCAGTTTCAGAATCAACGGAGCAGACTAAAAAGGTACTTTATCCGTAGGTGCTGAATAACGGCCTACAAATTCATACTTCCAAAGGGGAACTTTAATTTCCACTTTTTACTTCCTGGTTGTAGTTGTTTGGGGGGTTTTGTTTGTTTATTTATATATTTCTTGGACATCTTAAAGTAGACATAATATATCAAATGTTACAGATTGAAAAACTAAACTTTCTCAAATTTGGTGTTTCTTTGCACATTTAATGTGAAACAGGACATGAACAGCATATATCTAATTTAGTATGAAGGATTGTTCAGTACTGTCCTTCACTGCCAGGGATATAAGTCACCAATTCTATCCCATCCTGCTAAAGAAATAAATTTTCTAATAGTTGGTCAGAAAATTAGATGAAAGGAGATGATGATCTCAGTTTAAGCTCCTAAAAGGAAGGAATAAGCATAAGCAAGTCTCTTCCTTACAAGTAGCCTTAGTGAATAGACAGGGCACAGTAAGGATGAAAGCTAAACCACTAAATTATTCTTTTAAGCGATCCTTGAAAAACTGGAACACAGTACTAAGAGTATGGAAACTTGCATTAGCAATGCTTTCACTATATTTATAGACAGTGATTTGACAGTGGGAGTCTATCAGTAGATCAATGACAGATACGTCAGACTTTGAAGACAGATAACAACATAAGGTATAGTTTAATACCTGCCTCTTATCCTGAGTGGTTCACTAACATCAATTCTTTTAAGGACCACAAACCGGATCTCAGACCACAGCTTAGGAGCTGCAGACAAAGTAGAGGAGTAGTTGTTACAGGGAAGTCCAAGAATACATTCATATATGATGTGAGAAATTACTAATGTTAAGATGATGCTTTAGCTTTATCAAACTGACTTTTCTCACACAGAAAATATACTTTAGGAATAATCCTAGGTATAATTATGAGAGAAGAGATTTAAATAATCTTTTCCCTCTCACATTTTCTAGTCTGTTTTGACTAAGAACTTCTTTACAAACACTTGACTATTATTCTCTGATTGGACAAAATCTAGCTGATCTTAATGTAAGCATTTAATATTTTATTGAAATATAAACAGCAATATTACAAATGATTTTTTATAGCTGTGTATTATAATGCTGGTTAACTTATCAACTCACCAACTCTGTACTCATCTCTGCCCTATTTAAATCTGAGATTACTTTCAACCCAACTTCAGTATGATATCTGGCACGTCTTTTTCACATAATCAAATTATAAAACCTTTATTAAAAACAGCCATATAAATAGGTTTGTTCTTAAACATATGAATCTTTTACATAAAGTAGCAAAGACTAGTTTGCTATTATCAAGTCTGCATATCTGTAAAACTAAAACCTTTTTCAATTTGCAAAACAAAAATTAATGCATTATCTATGAAATTTATACATTTTGGAACATATTCTAAAAGCCGTTGAAAATTATTCAGATTTTCAGAGGATAAATTGTAATGAAAAGTCTACCTTGAAAAAGTATTTAACCTGGAATTGCTTCTTGCCTACAAAATAAGTGATCATCAGTGACACCAGAGGTGATTCATGAAGACAGCATTTGACTGTGATAAATGAACAAATTAAATATATACTGGTCAAGATTATAAAAAGCAAAGTACCAAAAACATGACATATTTTTGCAAGATACTCAATGAACAGAAAACAAAATCCCAAAAGGGAAAAAAAAAAAAAAATCAGTGGTTTAGCTTGACTTAGCATAAGCCTAAGTTCTAAGATGGGCTTCTTCAAGTCTGAAGATCATGAAATAACAATAAAAGGTGGAGCTCATGGTTTTTCCCCATGGCAAACTTTTTCTGTTCTTTTTTTATAAATTCTCAAGCAGCACAAGAGAAAGAGTTTCTCTGTCTTTCTCCTCTATGGTATCTAAAGCTATAATTTACTTTTAAAGAATTAAATACCTGAAGTTCTTTATACGGCCCCTATCCTCTCCATGTTTTAGTGTTGACTAGAGAATCCGAAAGGTCTTATAATTTTTTTTTTCTGTGCTCAATTGCAGCTGAGCATTGGGTGTAGCTTACATTATAATGTTATTAAATTTATTATGAAGTACTACTCCGTTTCTTGTTTTCAAAAGCATTTCTATTTCTACCCCGTCCAAACTACCGTTAATTTACAAGTTTAATTCTAACTCTCCTCCAAGAGGTTCCACCATCTGATCCAAAGTCTTTTTGATACAGTCCAGCTGTATAGCCTTGGCTGAGAAAATTACTTAGTTAGGCAGAAGAACTTTGACAGAGTCCACAGAAAACAGCCACAAATGGTACAAAAGGTAATATTGCAAGCAGAGGTTAGACTGTTGAGATAGGTATAGCTGCCTGAAAATTAAAGAAAAATACCGATAGAGAAAGACATGAAATCCTGAAATGACCTGAAAGAGTTGCAATACAACAACTCAGAAGCTTCAAATATCAGTCTGAGTAAAGAAAGCCATTAGGTCTCCCAGGGGGGTTTGGCGAGCACTTTGATGCTTATCCTACAGGTTTGTTAGTCCCGGCTAGATACTGTGTATATCCTGCTAGCATGGTTTCTTTGTAAATGGGAAAAATAGAGTACCATGCAGCAGAAAAAAAAATAAAATAAGGAAGCCCCTAGTATAATTCCTAAGCACGTTATTGGAAAGAGTAAAACCTAAAATAGTACTGAATAATGAAAAGAATCTACAGACTTCACTCAATCTTGTCATGGAAGTGTTCACATCAGTGTTATGGCACTGCATACTTGCCAGTGACTTGACCTTTAGCACACTCTCTCAAAGGCCTTCGTTTACAAGATGAATCCCAGGTTGTGGTTTCCATATTATGTTTTAGGGATATATCATGGTAATCATTCTTTCTTAAGGAATTTAATTTAAGTGAGGTGGTATACTAAAAAAACCTGCAGGTATGACAGCAGTATGCACTCTTTTGATTGAACCAATATTTTTTAATAATAAACTTGTAATAAAAAGTCTATGCTCCAGTGACATGAAATAGTCAAGAGTTGACAAGTTACTTCAGGTCTATTGCAGATACCATAGAAAAGGCCAAGAGTTTAGGGCTTTTTATCCATATGTGAAAGAGAAGTTTATTGATTTTGAAATAATTATATTTGTTTTAGAAGTGTAGTATTATCATTGCTACCGTGTTGTTCTAAGAGGTAATCAAATTATGCTGTCATAATTCAGTACTTAGCCTGTGCTCTTATACTTTAGCCACTTGGAAATCAGATTATTTTCATGTAAGCAGAGGTGCAATTATGTTACTATTCTTATATAAACAGATTTTTCCCCCCCCAACAATTTTTTAAGTTATAACTGAAATCTGGTGATCAACATGAGGTAAGAGATTCCTTGATTTACAATTCCATACTCCTATTTTTGGCCTTTTCTCAGCTTGAAATGCTCTTTTGGCATTTAGATGACTCTAAATCATTTTCCTCAAGTTCGCCGTTATAGTAACATCTGTCAGGATTTTATTGGGCAGTTAGAATTGCCACAGCAGCACGTATTGCTTTAAGTGCTGAAAACATCAGGTAAGTCTTCTACTGGACTAGTAGAAAATGGTAGTTTCATTGACAAAGCCAAATACCACACAACCCCAGACTGTAGGATGTAGTGACAGTGGATAATAGTACCTTCCAAAAGGTTCCATCCGTTGGTTCTTCCCATATGGAAACTTGATCATGAGTGCATCATCACAGGTATGTCATGAGGCTATAAGATAGCTTTTATAATAAGCTGCGTATTCCAAATAATATTTAAAATACTTTATAAACCTATAAGCAACAAAAAGGGGTGATATAGGAAAGGACCTAATCTCCCAAATGTAACTTAGAATATTGCCACTATTTCTCTTGTGCTCTGTTATGCAATAATGAATTCTATAATACAATAAATCGAGTAGACAAGCATTGACTGACATGGATAAAGCACATCTCTTTTTGGTGATCAGCTGCCTAGTTACATATTGAATAAAAATAATTTCAAAATTGAATAATTCAGTAAATATTGCAGTAAGGTATTTTAAATTTGAAAAATTGATGATAAAATAAAATATACTTTTGAATTAACAGCACAACATAATAACTTGAAGGGGACTGCTCAGTAGTTTAGTGTTCCATGTTTTCACAAATTAAAGTGTTTTCTATTGCTCAGAGAGGTTTCCCTGCACAACAGACCAGCTTTCAAAGCATCTCACTAATCTCAGTTTTCTGCAACTTCAGAAACTCCTTGTCTCCAGAAACATTGATTTCTACAGGTTGCTTATTCCAGAAAAGTTCAGCAAACTATACAGCAGAAAACCACCTGTCAAACATGTAAACAGCAAAAGGTGTACATTTAGTCTCAAACATTGTATTTAATACATGAAAACTTCAAATGGGACTCTAGAGACAATCTTGAAAAAAAAAGAAGAAACAAAACTCTCCTGGTAACACTGTAAAAATACACTTTTCAGTGGACTGTGGTGATCAGTTTAGACCTCTGGATTGCTAACACAACCTAATCCCTTTGACAATATTTTGATAATATTTTGAGAAATGTGATTATTCCTTCTGTAAAGGAATTAAATATAACTGCTATTTATGAAAAAAGGTAAACCAACAGATACTCAACTGCAAGATCAGCTGGTGTAAGTTTCATCCTTGTTACAACTGGCTTTCATGACTTTATCTCAAGCAGAAAGTCACTCTAGAGCCAGGTAACTCTCAATGTCATACTGGATCCCAAGTGTGTTTTATGAGAACTAAGCATTAGCCTCAAGGATTGAAAGGACCTTTAGTTTAGGTGAATTAAAAACTGTAGTCCAAAATGTGGATATAAGATCAATTTAGGCTACTCCAAAGTTAGATGAGACAGGATTTATGGGTTGCTTTTGGTCTTAAATGTCCAAATTTCATCTAATCTGTGAAGTAGTTACCGCAGCCCTTCCCTAGAGTTGTCTGTTGAAACGTGCTTTGATGGAGCAGTACTCTGCTCTTCATCCATAAAACATTTCATCTTCAAAACTACATCAGCATCTAGTCCTTGGGTTACAGTAAATCCCAAGCGTATCTACAAACCTATCTACATACATATGACAGTATGCAAATGATGAACTTTCCATTAAAGAATAGCCATTTCTTTTTCAACAATATCAGTTTATCCCTTTTTACATTCATGTATCAACTCAGAATTTAAAAAGTAAATGCTGAGGATTCCCCATGGCCACAGTTCTCCTTCTCTCTGTGGAAATCTGTTTCTAAAATAACTCACATTCAATTACACAGGTCACTTGTGATACTGGCTGTTCTTGGTGTGCCTGAAGAAAAGTCTGCAGTATTTGAACCATGAAACATTATGCACAGTGTTTCATTTTAAAGATGTGCCAGATTAACAGAAGGTAATTGGGGTAGACTGTGAATGGTACCAGCTGCTTATTTGCAAATGCTACAGACACCACTTATTTTTGCTTAGAATTTCTATTAAGTACTTTCCTAACAACTATTATAGCTTATTTTTTGCTATGTCATCCCCAAGCCAATATTCCTTATTTGTTGCTTTTTCTTGCACCAGTTTAACTCATACCTTCTACTATTACAACTATAACTCTTCTACTACCATTTTATGTAAGCAAAGGAGAAACATCAAACATTGAGTGATGGATTAAGATGACTTTTCTCTTTGTAATATTTTCTCAAATTTGAAACTTGCACTATTCCTGTATTATTAAGTCTACGTAGGTTGAATATGAACAAAACTATACGACAATATAAATCACTGAGAAGCTTATACTGAGTAGTGTTTTGGAGGGAGGACTCCACAGGCGGCCCCTCCTCCTCCCCAACACACATCTTGATTATATTTGCACAACTACTTTGAAGTTACTATTTTAATATTCGTTTGGGGGTTAGAAATTAGCACATGACCACAATGATAATGTAAGGCATTATACTTTCCTTACAGCCATGTGCACAAAAGATGAAAACTGGGTCATTTTCAGAACTTTCTCAGGAACTTACATAGATAGTTTTGCACACATGAATTTTCTTGACTCGAATTAGATGTCTTAACAATAAAGGATTCCATTTGACTACATCTTGAAGATGCTACAACCTTGACTACATCTAACAACACACAACACATCAACAAATCATGTTGAACAGCAGCATCTTTTAGGTAAAAAGAACAAAAGGATCACTTTCAGATAACTTTCTCACTTTCTTCTCATTTGTACTGAAAACTATTTTAAACCCATCATCTGAGCAGATTCTCAAAACTCTAAATTATGGATCTTCCTTGATTATCTCAAAGATTTTTATTTAATATAAATGCAAGCCAGAGGAAATAAGATGCCCTGTAATATTATATCAAATATGCAATTTGCAATGGCATTCCTTTATTAAAAATGCCAATTATAATTGCACATAAAATTTAATTGAGGTCATTACCCTCTTGACAAGTTATTTCTAAATTCTTTCATCTAATAAGATTTGTTATTTTAACATTTTCCACATCAATGCTTCTTTCACATCTATATACTTCTTATCTATTTATAAGGGTAATAGAAATTACCCATCATTTGATTGTACCATTGTGCTATTAATAAGAAAGCTATCTATTTAACTGCTTATCAGAGATATATTATTATTTATGTGTAAAATTGTAAATATGATCCTCTTAAAACCATAATTCATTACACCAAATTATATTTGTTAAAATAATAGTAAGGAAAAATAGCACCAAATTGTGAATGAATTTTTAAGATTGTTTTATTTTGCAGTCTTGATTAAAATGTTCAGGAAATGTATAATCTTAAAAAAAATCATTTTTACATTGGTCTTACTGCATTATTGCCATGTACTTCACTGAGTTAAATATGGCTTGCCAATTCATTATGTAGGCAAACAAAGGAGGTCATCATATTATTCACTAAAAGATCTTAACTACTCGTTCCTACTTTACCTAGAAATAATATATTGGCCAGGACAACTAAGATTATTACCCTGGATGTTTCCTGAACCTCATGGGATGCTTTACTTCATGTAAATGCATGTAGTGGAGGGTACCTTGTCTGAAGGGCATAAAGGTTTCCTTTCTCACAATAAACTTGCCTCAGGAATGTTTGCCACTGACATGCAAGTAGTCAGATATTCAAGACACAATTAATTTTGTTTTCAGTCCTTCAGATGTTTAATACATTTGGGAAGGTCATTTATACTGAAGTTTACCATAAACCCAGCTCTAGACTGAAAAAAAATAATAATTCTACCTTCAATCAAACTAATCTAAATATATTCATTCATATTACATTATTATGCATTTAAACCTCAGGGAAATTAAAAAGAGGGAGTTATTTTTTTACTATATTTTATTAGCAATAGGCATATAAAAATAGGCAACAAGGAAAAATTTGTTCCCAGTAGATAACATTCTGTCTTGTACAGTTCCTGTACTGTGAGCAAGTCACACCTTAGTGTACACTCACCAAGTCGAAACCAGTGCTTTAGTGTAAAAAGAAATATGACACCACAGTTTGAGCAGTGATTCATGTTGCAGAGTTGAGTACTTCCACTTTCAACACAGAAAAAAGTGCTGCTATTGTTACACTCTCCATGATGAAAGAGCCAGTGGGTCTCCTCCATTGCTTCAATGAAAACTAGGACAGTCCAGTTGTTTCTTCAACACAGGACAACCTAATTTTATCCTCATGATGGTGATAACTGAGTGAACAAAGTAATGGGGGCTTAAGTGGACCAAGTGGAGCATATAATTGAAATTAACATCCCTTTTGAAATTTGCACTTACCTATAATTAAGATCTTAGTATGCAAATAGTGGCTTATGACCTAATATTCCCTATGTGTCTCTTTCCTGATTTCTATTAAAAAAGAGAACTATTTCACCTTCTAGAACAGACCAAACAAATAAGAATGAACCATTCTGTCCTGACAGGAACCCACAAAGCAGCATGGATGTACAGAAGTGTAGTTTGCTTAAAGCTTGCAACTCACCTGGCTTGGACTGGATTAGTTTATTCCCTGACTAGCTATCACCCAAAAAAAGTGAATGTAAAGTATCAAACAGTGAGAACCATTTTTATGAAATAAAAATAAACACACTGATCTGTGATAAACAAAATAATTACATCATGACCTATTTTATTTGTATAAATTTCCCTCTTGAAAAAGCTACTCTAAACTCACTTAGTAGGTTTAAGGTTTTTCCTCCTATGCTCCAGTGATACCACTCTGCCTCTTTGAGGATAGGAGTTCTAAGAAAAAGAAAGTAAAAGGAAAGTTGATAAGCGTGTTTATTTAAAACACACTTCACTGCCTTCAGGTTTTAGAATGTTAGTCAAAATGGGTAAGATGAAAAACTTAGCTTTGAAGGCAGCATACCTGCCACCTGTGAGAAGCAAATGCACTAAGGATGTTTTCTCACATCATGTGACTTGGTTCTTGAATACCTTTCTAGATTTCCACAATTTTTTTCTATTATTTAACTATATCTAGCTTTGGTAACAAGAATCACTCTGTATTTTAAAACTGGGAATCAGTCCCCTTAATAATCTATTGACTTTCAGATGTATCACAGTGAAGAAAAAATACCTCATCATTTGTCAGCTGTCAGAACTTGATCAAGCATATCCTAACTGATAATGACAGAAACTTGCATGATGTGTTAGGTATGGAACATAAAACTTATGTTCATTTCAACTACTCTGTGAAGCCTCATAAAATTTTGAGAGAGTTACACTAAGCTAATAATATATTGCTGCATCAATTGAGCCAAAAAACATCTATAAAAGTGTTCCTTTTACATGCTCTAAAGCCTCCTGAAGAAAGAGGAGGGAGAGAGGAGAAGGAGAACTGGGTTTTTCAGCGTAGCCTAAGTAATGAGGTCAGAAGGGCTTTGGGCAAACAGAAATATTTGCCTTCTGAGGAGACAACTTACAAACTGTGAATGTATGAAATTAATAACGTTCGAGTGTCACAATAACTGACTTGAAAAAAACAGATCCTTGAATATAAGGAATTTTCCTTACTCCATTATTTGATTTTATAAACATGGCTCAATATTGTAGAGAGTTTTACTGCCATGGGGTTATGAGAACAACTGAGTGAGGAAGATGACATTATAACTCTGCTAGATTGCCAAATGCAGTGATTATCACCTGCAGTCATGCACGGAAGGTAATATTTTAATACAGAATATAACAAAGCAACGAAATATATAATCTGCCTATCAAACTAGATATTTGTCAGCTAATTGAAGGTACAATTCCTTTTTGCCAAAAATTATTTTTGTGCTATCAAATCTGTATTGGGTTTTATGTAAATTTAATAACAGAAAATAGATTCAAAACACACGAAATTTTACAAACTTAATTACAAACTTTAGTTTATAAAATCCTAACTATTCACTGAAGTTGGGAGGCTCATTTCACAATTCTCTCAGAAAAGCAAGAAAAAATATCCAAACTAAATAACCTGCCTATTGTCCATTAGGTGAAAAATCCCTATCCAGCCCTGGTGTTCAGATCACTCAATTCTGCTTCATTCACAAACTCTAAGTGTACAGTGTTGAGGTAGTTTTTGGCACAATCATTGAACTTTATCCTAAAACACAGTGTCCAGAAGATAAGGGACTTATCTATCCTGAACTGTCTGTGTTGTATACTACTAAGCAGCATTGCTAAGGCAATTTGTGTAGAAAAATTCTTCATGACAGTCTGACTGACCGTATCCCATTG
Organism: Ptilonorhynchus violaceus; assembly: GCA_013397565.1. Classification (NCBI taxonomy): domain Eukaryota; kingdom Metazoa; phylum Chordata; class Aves; order Passeriformes; family Ptilonorhynchidae; genus Ptilonorhynchus; species Ptilonorhynchus violaceus. Next base: position 1,052,499 of record VZRJ01004555.1, read on the forward strand.
TCTGGTCCTCATATTTTCTAAAACCCATATAAGTTGCAAACACAATGAACAAACATGTACAAGGAATCTGGGACATAATTTCCAATTGTGTTTTAGTGAGTTCTGGCATCCTCAGCACACAGTTGAGGCACAGGGAATTATCACTGGTGTAATGGTTTTAAGAACAGCTGGAGATGAAACACCATACAACTACTCGCTCAACCCCCCCCACTCCTTCCCCCCCCATCCTGGTGGAATGGGGAGGATTACTGAAGTAAAATTTGTATATTGAGACAAGAACACTTTAATAATTGAAAATGAAGTAAAATGCAATAATTATGGCAAATAACAATAATAATAATGGGAAAAAACCCAAGTGATGCACAATACAATTTCTCACTACCCACTGACTGATACCAGACCCCCCCTTCCTGAACCCACATCAGCTGCCCTTCCAGGTAACTCCCCCCAGTTTATATACTGGGCATGATGTTCTATGGTGTGCAATATCCCCTTGGTCAGTTTGGGTCACCTGTCCCAGCTATGCTCCCTCCCAGTTTCTTTTGCATACCTCCTCACTGGCGGAGCATGAGACAAAGGAAAAAACTGTCCTTGAATTAGGATAAACACAACTAAGCAAAAAACCAAAACATCAGCGTGTTATCACCACCATTCTTGTTCTGAATCCAAAACACAGCACTGTAACAGCTACTGAGAATAAATGAACTGTATCCCAGCTGAAACCAAGACAATTGGCATGCTGCTGAAGCTTCCCCATATCCCTCAGCATTAACTTCGGACTTCTCTCCCATAGCTTTGCATTCAGTATTGTACAGCTGCCAGGACTCATAATATCATTGGAACAGGTTCTTGTGTGGCAAAATGCAGCATGCTGATGACGACCATGGTATCACAGCAAGTCTGGCTTAAATCAGCCTGATGGTCCCACAGCTGAGACACAGTGATGGCCAGTGACTACTCATGTTCTGTATCTTGTTGGTTAAGATTTAAGCCAGGACATACTGTGGGCAGGTCACATAAGCTTCAAAAATTATCAGATGATTTTAGGCTTATCCTGAGCAAAGTCAACCATGTGCTGCCCAGTGTCAGAGCCATTTCAGCTTGAAACCCTCTCATAAGTATCAGCCAACATGTCCAGGATCAGCTCCTTGTATCTCTTCATCATGGCAGAGGTCAGCTACTGGTGGGGCCTTGCTGGTGGCTGGTTCCTGTTGGCAAAGATGTGTTAGCAAAAGGGCACCTGCGGGCAAGGCAGGGCTGTGTCCTGACCCCAACTGAGTTCTTGAGTTTTTTGGATACTTTACTAAGAGAAGGGTTAAATTGAGGCTTCATACTCAGCTTTCTGATAAATTCTGCATTACACTACCACTGAAGTTCACCAAACAGCTATACACACAACCCTTCTAAAACAAGTACAGATATTTGTTCTCTTTCCAGCTAAGTTAGGTGAGAATCAGGATTCAAAGTGTTTGTTCTCTATTCCTGACCCATAAATCTGTTTGCCTGCCTCAGCTTCACCAAGAGGACAGAAATGCTTTTAACCAGAACACTCCTTGGCGTGGTATTGGTATTGGTGGTATTCCTTTGCAATTTGGATTCAGTCTGCTCTGGGCTATGAAGCATTCAGAGCTGGTCCCCATGCCGGGTTATTCTGCTCCAGTCGCTAGGTTAGTATGAAAACAAAGTGAAGAAAACTTCTGTTGCAGTCTCAGAGGATGTCTAAATGAAGTCAGACATGAGAGTGACAACTCCTGCTACCTCCATCTACTTCCACAAGGTGGAAGACACCTTGGCGGTATCTCACTTCAGCATAAATAAGAGAAGGAAGACATTTGGGTGGACTTGATTCCTCTGATACCTCAGGTTTCCAGGGTCTGTTCTCCCCACCATTAGCTAGATGAGAAGTTTAAGCAGAAGTTTAAGCACTGCACACTGTGCAGTGGCTGTCTGTACTGCCTATATACCATATGTCAGGAACATCTGACCCTGGTCCTGATATTCCAGTGAAGCTTTGCCTGAGTTACAGGGAAAGTATTTCAACCATGATCCAGAAGTATGTACAAGCCTGGAATATCACTTACACCGATGCTTCCACTGATTGTAATAAAAAGGAGGCATTTTAAGAAAATTATACTCATGACTTAAGTATTGAGAATTATGTTGGGTTTTATTCTTAACTTTCAACCAGTCTCACCCTGAAGTATGCCTAGTGCTCTTCCGTATCTTTATCCAATCCTTTAAATAGTGGTACAGAGACAAGAGGGGGAAAATGCACATTTTTTATTGAACTCTCAGACAATATTTTCTCCAAGTTTGTTGTCTGGTTTGGAGAAGCAGTCTACTTTGGAGAAACCACGAATGGAGGAACAATCTTACCTCTGTAATTTTACCTGGTAAAGGTGTTAAACAAGAGAAGGTGTCTGTGCCTGACAGACACTTGGTTTAAAATACGAATAATTCTTCATGATAAAGGGGGACAGCTGAGCTTAAAAACCATCCACACACACAAAAATATTACAGGAGCTTGTTTCTTTCCTGCTTCAAATGTTAAGACAACTTGCTTAATCTCTCTTGTGCTTGTGTCTAAATATGTGAATAATATATTGTTACTTCACAGGCATTTTTAGAAGTTGAATTAATGCGGTCACTGAATTGGAGTAGCCTGTCATTGTTTAACTTTGTTACATTGCTTCAGAGCAAAAAAAAAGCAGAATCAGCAGCAACTGCACCAGCAACAACATTCACAGCATATATAATACATGTGAAAGCACAAAAGTAATTAAACAAATTCTGGAAGTAATTTTTATGAAGTAAGTGCCAGTTTGATGTACTTAATATGTTTTGTACTTTGATGGAAATAGGAATCTCAGGCATACAACTGAGGGTATAACTGGAGCAGGTGAGAGCCATCCGATAAATAAATACAATCAGGCTTGCTGAACTTTGGAGGAAATGCAGGCAGAGTTGCAGGGGGAGGCAAACAGCTGTCTGCCTTCTATGGGTGAAGGCAGGTTTTTAATAGCTAAGAGGGAACCTGGATATATCAGAAGTACTAGCAAGGAGACAGATGCCTTCCCGCTCAGACAGCTCAGGATGTGGGTGGTATGGAAATCTGGAAGATCTGTATCTGATCATGAAACATTCATAAAAGAACATCCTGCTTACAGTACAGATCACTACAACTCATCTATATAATTGAATGGATGACTCCTAAATAGCAATGTTTTGTCCTCCTAATAACCCAGCATTTCACTTGTCTCCATAATTACATTGTAATCAATATTTTATTTCATAATTCCATTTTAGCCAAGCCAAATTTCATATTAAAATAGAACCCCTGATCCAGGGAATGTCTTCTCTCTGTATAAAAGTAAGATTTTCCTATTCAAAAATATAATCACAACTAGATTTTTATTCACATTAATAAATGAGAAAAAGATAATTGGATATGACAATAACTGGAACATAAACTACGTATTTAATAAGCTTATTAAAAGAAAAATGCAGTAACTCAAATGTTTGTTCTACAGGGCTATTCACCATATTACTCTGGAGGTAGATGATAGTTAACAGTGAGGAGGAAGTAAGTTTGATTGCTTCAAAATTAAGTATAGCTCACTTTTTGGTCTCAACAACTAGAAGAGGGAAGCAAAAATGAAGATTTTTTTTCCCCTTTTTAAAAGATAGTACTTACACTATTAATAAAAAAAAATAAAGGTAGATCTACTAGAAGCACAGGCCTCTTTTTATTCCTCATGGGACAAGAGAAGAGAGAAAGAAGGTAGGCTGCCAGCACATAAAAGTAAATATCAGGTAAGAAAATCCTAGTCAATATATTTTTTCCTTCAGTCAAGCTATTTTTAATACATACAGTCCTGTCTCTTTCTAGGAGACATATGTTATTGGAAAGATTAGTTTTGCTGTACCTATTGCTTCTGCCAGCCTGCATCAAAGTAAATTTAGAGATGTGCTGACAGTCTAATACCTGGTATCAAGTTCTACCTGTAGATAAGAGTTGAAAAATCATCTGTTGAATTTTTTCACAATAGTCAAATGCTACTATGAGGGGTATTAAAAATTAAAAATAATAATTTAAAAAATACCTTCTGATTTTAATGTACACAGTGCTAATTTCTGACATTATTTCCCATAAGTTTTAAAATTAATTAACTTGAAATACAATGTAAAATGCAATATCTGAGCTGTTGTCTAAAACTAATGAAATGCATTTGCATAAACCTGATTTGGGAGATTTTCATCCCTAAAGGTATCTGGATGGAAAGCAGCAAACATTACCTAGGCAAGAAAAACAACAAAGGATGCAGAACCCCCACCATTTCAGAGGTGCTCAGTTCTGACTTTTCCTTGTAAAAAGGAACAAAACCCTTTCCCCCCCTTCCTTTTCAATTTCAAAACGAACTAAACTAGCCAAAAATACTGACACCTCTCCTATTTCAGTTCTTCAGAGAAGAAGAATGTGCTACATTTTTTTTCCATTTCTCAAACCAAACCTTTAAAAACCAGGATTCAAAACATCCAGATAAGACTCAGATCCAATATGAGTGCACACACAACTCCTCCTTCCAGATCAAAAGTTACCTTTCTTCAAAGGAATTTGAGAAAATGACACATAGGACATGGCATAACTATGTTTATGGTCTTCATCTGAATTCCTCAGTTCAGTTAAAATCTGCTGAAGCATGATTTTTGAGAAGGAAGTCATGGGCTGCCCAGAGAAAATTTGGATTTCCCACTGAAGTGTCAGGTTGGACAGGGCTTTAAGCAACCTGCTATAATGTAAACTGTCCCTACCCATGGCAGGCGGTTAGAGATAAAATAATATCTAAGACATCAAATATGTTATCTTATTGTCATATGATATCTCATACATGTAATCCAGTGTCAGGTAGATGTACAGAAACAGTTCCTCCAGTTCATAAAATTGTATCAGGTGTTGTAGCAGATGCCTGATACTGAGACCAATAACGAGCTTAGGAAAACAGGAAGAGTTTTAAGGACTCCTGTGTCCTCTGTAACGAGTTAAAATACACAGTTTCAGCAGTGACTCAACTGTACGAAGAACAGCTGACAGTAATTTTCAGCATTAGAAAGAGAAACCATATTGAAAATGCTATCAAGAAATTAAGGAAATCGACTTTTGCTTTTTTATATGGAAGCTATAACCCCTCAGAAACACCTAACTTTGTGTGGACTTTCCTCTACTGAAACAGGTCAAGAGGTAGGAAAGGTCAGGTAGTAAAAATTGTTGCAGAAACTTCTCATCCAGAGAATTATACAACTGCGATCTGAGCACTAGAAAGTTGTTTGTTTTTAACTAATCTATTATTGAAGAGAAGTGTTGGCAGTACAGAATGTCAGGCTGGTAAAATTCCTTTAATATTTTATTGTAAATACTTGCCTCATCAGTCACTTTTGTAGAGTTTCAACACAGTATACTTTAAGCACTGAGGACTGTAAATAAACTTCATTGTTGTACAACATAATTTCCTATTTAGGTTTTACTTGTGTTAAACTAGACGCGATGCTTCATACTTGCTGGGCAATATGATACTCTGATCATAGTTTTCTAATTAATTTTCTTTTCCTTTAATTTTCCTATACAAATATTTATTTTTCTATTATTTATTGTCAGAATGATGAACAGATTCTAAAAATAAAAACTTGATTTTTCAAAAATGTTATTGTTTTCATCAGGACAATAAAATATATTATTTTTCAATCTGTTTGGCCTAAATCAGTGTAGTTCTTAAACCAATACAACACATTCCTTAGTCTGCCCCTGGATTGACTTGCTTGAACTGTAGTTTAAATCCCTGTTTTCTCCAATAAGAGGGATTCAGAACATTAGACAGATCATGCAATATTGTGCTGCATAATCTTTTCCCCAGTGGTTAGTGTGCTGTGGATCATGGAAGTTATATGACTGAAATGTTACAAATTCAGATGAAGAAAAGCCCCATATTTAACTTTAATTTCTCAGTGTCTCTGGCTTTCTCTGGCAACATACTTGAATCTCTCTTATTTTAAAGCTCAGTGCTTTTGTAGTCATCCAGGCCCCATACTTGTTGACAAGACAAACTGGTCCAAGTAGCATGTCCTAAAAAGCCAATTTATCTTCCCTGACTAGGAATATTTCTGTCTGTACCAGCTCAGATGTTATGGAAAACTCAGGACCCACTGATTCTAACTAAAACATCACAGAGGTACTAAGAATAGTGGAAAATCAGTTTCTAAGATAACTAGTGTCAGTGTTGTTACAGAAATAGCCTAGATCTATAAAGTTGTGCTTATACCAATTTACAACACTTTAAGGCTCCAGCTTGGCCAACAATATTTCTGGTAAGTAAATAAACCAGTAAAAACCAAACAAAAAATACAGATGTCTTCCTGGATCATAAATAGAACATTCACATTAATTCTTCCTAATTTTCCTGTGTATGAATTTGATCTTTTACAACTAGATATAGCTCTTCATTATTTCTCCCAAAACTTATTTAGCCCTTCATTATTTCTCCCAAAATTTATTTCTGTCTGATGTACATGTTATTTATCTACAGACAACAATTAATAGAATGGACTGCAGTAACATAACACTTATGTGTGATTTTGTCACATATAATTTTTTCCCTCATACATATGCATGTCCTTGCTCTCTGAATTTATTTTATCATCAGTGTAAAAATTGCCACTATTGTGTTACAAGAAGGGTGAAGGGTCTCAGAGTTGTGATTTGAAGGAACAAGATTAGCAAGAACACACCAAGATAATAAGCAATACTTTTTAGTTTCAATCAAGAATGTCAAATAACATCTAGAAAGTACAGGATAATATCTGAGAAGCAAATACTGAAAGAATACTGCTTGTAATAAGAAATAGTCTGAGTTTTATGAGATTTGAAAAGCTACTCTCATTGCCTTTACTTAAAATTCAGGGAAGCAACTTGAAAGTAATATCCAGAAGTACAGTTTCTGCAGCTCAAGACCAAAGGAAAATATTACTAGATACAAGGAAACAAAACATATCCATAAGGGTTCTTAAACACGGAATGAAAAGGTTGCCTGAGAGGCTCTGCCACATCCACTCTTGGATATACTCAAACTTTACTGGGATAGACCTTGAGCTACTTGACCAAATATTGCCATTGGCCCTGCTCTGAATAGTGTCTCAGTCAAAGTCCCTTTCTGGCCTAAATTATCCTATGTTTCTGTGATTCTAATGTGGAGGAGGAGGTGGGTTTAAGTGGTAGGCTATGCTTATAATGTAAATACCCAGAAGGTGAGCTGCCTGAAGAACCTACTCATCATTTAAGTGGCAACGGGTAAGGGTACCAGAGGTCCTACTGACCAGTATCCCTCTGAATGAGAAACTGGAAAGTTACCTCTCTTGTGTTTTCTACTTCCTTAGGAAAGTCCAAATCACTTAACAGATGAGTAACCTTCAAAACTTATCCAAGGTCACTACCTCCATCAGAACCAGAGAGGAAATTTGAATCTTGCCATCCTCTCTTTCATGAACTATATGAATTATGAATCAAACAGAAGATCCACTGTATTTTTTTCAGCACACAGCAAAAATAACTGATCTATTTACAGCACTTGCACTGAACCAGTATCACCCAGAGTGGTGACTCAAAGCAATTTTAACAGTTCAAAAAAAACCCCTTGGAAATTGTGTTATGAGTTTTTCAGTATACTGGGATGGCTGTAAAAACAGAAAGACTAGTCTTTTACTGACAGCTTTCTTATGGGATATGGTCTTAAATACACAATTAGTGATACTTCACACAATTAGTGGTATCTTAAATTATGATTTTATATTCGGTATATTTGTGTACTTACTCTTGGAAGAAACAGAATGCTCCTTAAAACATCTAGGTTTAAAATGGGGATGGAATTACTTTATTTACAAAACACTTGCAGACACACAGATGCAGTGTAAGCTCATGTATAATACCCTAATGAGCTACAAGCTTTATTTTGGACATTCAATATTTTATCTCAATTTAATAAACTACAAAAAGACCTCACACACACCTCACATCCATGGAGGCACTTCCCAAGAAGATAAAAAGGTTTGCCACTGACTCAACTGACAGAAATAAGAGTAGAATTATGCAACAATAAGTTGGTTGCAATTGTCATTAGACAGTTAATACACTCAGTGAAAATCTTCATATATGAAAATATATTTGTTTCATCTATATATGAAACAGCAATACATCATAAATAAATATATATATATATATACACACATATATACACACACACACACACGAAGCTAGTAGATTTCATACTCTAGGCCTAAATCATGTTAAGGAATCATCCTTCAACATTATTCATGAAGACATTGTTTTGTAGGTGTGATACTATTTATTCTGAAATGTACAGAAGACAGAAGAATCAAGACTTTTAGAAGGGAATTCTGCAATTAATATTTATTTTAGAGATGTTTTCCCATTTTCCCTAAAATAACGGATAGAACTTTCTTAACTTTCAAACGAGATTGAAATTAGGTTTGCTAAGGGGGAGTAAACAAGCTGAGTTCATTAGACATTAAAGTTTTCTTTGTGGATAGTAATGTCTAGCTATGAATAAATTAAAATGATTGCAAATGTTCTATCGTAATTATTATGACTATTATACATCAGCAGTGTGCAATGGTGGAATGGCCAGAAGTATGCATGCAAATAAAACTTTGTAGCTTTCTCTTTTCTTGGTAGAAACTGAAATGAAAAATATTTACTGAAGGATGGAATTATCTCACTCTGGATGGAATTATTCTTGTGTAAGTAGGACCTTGAACTGTTCTAGAAAATAAAGATGAAAGCTGGGAAATCCATGCTTACTATATAATGTAAGGAAAATACAATTGATTTGTGAAGACCTGCATTTACAGTGCAGATCACTCAAATCGTGGTCTGAATAAGAATTCTCATAATACTGAGCATACACAACTTTGAGGCACTACCTACAAAAAGCAAAGAAAGGGTAGCAAATTAAAGATATAAAATGTATCTCAAAGAAAAAGTAGTTTTGGGACTATAACACAGAAAACAAACAAGTATCTCTATGGGTTTTTTTGTTTTGTTTTTTTTTTTTTCTTTTAAACTAATTCAAAAGCCTTTCCTGCAAATTGCCATGTGACTTTTTTCTACTATTAATTCTGGAGCCAAAGCTAAAAATAATTTATGCACAAGTATGTTATCTAATTGGAACATGCAGTTACAATGTTTGACCTCAAAACTTTTTGGTACAAATAATCAGAAACGTAGGTGGTCTGACAGAAGAGATGCTCATTATCATACGCTTTCTCAGTGTTTTATACTTATTTTTTGTGAGTTCAGTCAGGGATTTGAGTATAAAAAAGAGGGGATGTGTCCTATCTATTTGTGCGGATTAGGTTTTGAGATTTTCATAATACATTTTTCTGAGCAAACCTGATTTGGAGTAAGAGCAAGAATTTCTTTTAAGTAATGATTCCCAAAGCCTTTGAAAACATTTTATAAGGCTTACAGACTTCGGAATTACTTTTGTGTATCACCTGAAAACTATTTGTTCTCATTTTCATTCGAGTTCCACATAAATACTTAAGTGGCTGTCTCTCCTGTATACTGTATTCTACACTGTACATGAATGTGTGCATATGGATAGGTATGTATAGAAAATATATGTACTTTGCAGTGCTAGTATCTACACCTTTCTTATAACTCTAGTCAGATAAACTTTTAAAACAAGTATCTTCAAGTTTTAACATAAAATATTCTTTTGAAACTCAATATAAAATGGGCAAACTAAATAGGAATGTGAAAGTCCAAAAAAGAAAACCAGTAAAAGCATATTTCACTTTCTTATTATGACAAAAGTAACAGTTTTAACAAATAATTCTATTTAATCTTCTACCTTGTAAGAATATAGGGGGCCATCAATCAATATGAATAGGAGTTTACTGGTATATTATAAGTAGTATATTATGGTCTTCCAGTCCTTACAATGGCTGATAGATTAATAAAATGCATACTGTCTGACAGATGAACAAGATGTTTCGTCAAATCCGCACTTCAGCAGTGCGGTTGCACTGAAATGGATGGCTTTGCCACGCTTTATACTGGTGGAAAAATCTAACATTCTCTCTTTTTTTATTATTTAGAGTGCATAGAAAAATGTGTTTTATGTGCATCTTCTCTCATTACATTGCATTTCTTGTTTTCAAAATATAAGACAACTCAAAAGCTGTAAAAGTATTTTTCTTCTTTTTTTTTTTTCTGCTAAATTATTCTGCAATGAAAGCACAGTGTTACTATGTGCATGCTGAAAGGTGTTTCCGGGTGACTTGACCATACATGAGAGCATTTGGGGATGTGGGTGGGGAGAACAGATGAGAGATACTGATACTGAGTGTTCCGTTACTGCCTAAATTCTGTGCCAACGTGGTGTCAACACAAAGGGATTTATTCTATTGGACCTTTCTGTTCAGATATGCACTTCCTGTTAATTAGATCAATACCTGTGTCTATTAGGAGCTGGTTTAATATTCTTAATGAAGGTTCATTTAAGGTTCATTCTGGTTACAAGGTAGTTCTTTTCTCATATTTTATAGAATTTCTTTTCTACTCTGTATTCATTTGTAGATTATAAGTGATCTTCATTTAAAGTTTGTGTTTGAAATCTGGAGTAGTTGCACCACTAAGCAGTGAACAAAAAGAATTAAAAATAGTAATAACGCTCAAAGAAATTTTATTTTTCTTTTATCCCTTTAGATGCATGTGCACTTTCATTTCTTAGCAGCACTGGCATAACTTCCCGGACTTGCATGGAAATACATCTAATATCATGTATTAAATCATTCTCTCTAAAAATGTATCCCTTTCTTTGACTTTAAATGGAAAACCTTTCTCTGCTATACATCTGAGAAAGTGAAAAGTATGTTACAGCTGGAAAGTAGGACAAGGCACCTGAAGAAATCCATACATTTAAACACCTAACTACCAACAAAGAGAACTATACACATCATGATCACCAATTTCAACTAGTTACATCAGCAAAGTTTGAAGGTGCTGAAATTTTTCATAAATCAATTTGGGTTACAAAGTTAATCGTGGCCTTGGTTCTGACATATACAGTTAAAATTTGGCTATTCTGTATTTAATAGCCTTTGTAGTCAGACTACTGCTCAAGAGACAAAGAAACAGGTATCAGTAGTTAGGCCTTAAACATACATCTGACATTATTTATCACAGATCAAAGAAAACTGGTATAAAAAGTACATCCCAGAAGTAGCTTTTCTAGTAGAATAGAAATCTGAGTGTATATTGGTTTTACTTACTGTCATCATAAACTACCATGATGTCCTTTGAAGCTGAATAAAATCCATCAAACTACTTCCTGTGAAGAGATCAGTTGAACTGTCAGATAAAGGGCTGGTCTTTGGATGACTGATATCAATTCTATTATGCTATCTTAGGTAAATATTCTAAATTGAGTAGATATCATGTACTACATGTACTATTTGAGGAACAGAAATAACCTGAAGTTTCACAATTCTAGTTGCATCATACAGAAAAAAATCTGGAAAAAATGCAGAAAAGACACTAAAAAACGTATTTTGGAGGAAGCAAGCATCCACATCAACTTATGTTGACTACTTATTTTGCTTCATTTTGTTTAGAAGGTGGGAAGGCTTGAGAACCATGACTTTGACTTTTCATTTCCATGGGATCCACTGGTCCTTTGTAAGAAGTAGCACATTGCTGTAACATAATTTTTGTAATATTTTCAGTCTGCACCTTCTTATTTTGATAGGCATTAGTTAAACTAGTCACAGACTAGCCCTCTCTCTATTGAGAGAGGGCTTCATGATTACATATAATTTTCAAGGTTTTTGGACATTAAACATGGGATGTTGAAGTCCCTGACTTGAATTCATCTAGTCTCGGTGTCTAACAGCCTGACTTTGATCCCTCAAGGAACAATAACAAAAACTTTCTTAATAAAATTCCCACATTTTTATATTTATTTATATGGAGAGAAAACATATTTCTGCAGAGGGCTATTTAGGAAAGCATACATACTTTTTTACACTTTTACTGTTATTTATTCAATGTATTAAAATATTTTCACAATACTGAATATATTCCTGACATGTATCAGCTAATAGGAGAAAGACTACCCAAATTTGTCAGACAATATAAAATATTCAAGACCCAAAAGGTAAAGAAAATGTTTTGCCTAATCTACCTAATTTTTTTAAGGTTGTTTGGGTTTTTTTCTAAATCCTTTCTGTTGTTAAGAGCAAGATCTTTTATTATGTTCTATGTACTATTCCCAGAGTATAAAAGTAAAGATGTAATTATAACATGTTTTACATAAAGTAAGATATGGCTTAAAACATGCCAAACATGAGACTCCCTCTCCTGATATCATTCATCCAGAAAGCAAACAAGAGAAAGTAGCAATTTATACTCCACTTCATTAAGAGGAAATAAATCTACACTGAACTTCCTACCTTCTGCAAAATTCCACTTTGCAGTCTGAACTGAAACACACTGATGATAATAACCTCAAATGCATAATGGTATTTTCTTTATAATGATATTTCCACTCCCTTCTGAAGGACAAAATAAGGGTGTGTAAATAAGTCTTTGCTTGCAGAACAAACATAGCATGCAATAATTTTAGTACTTCCAGGTCAGAAGAGATAAATGCATTTGCAGCACTTCAGCAAAGTGCTCTGACTTCATAGCAAATAAAAGCTCTAGAAAGTGCATTGCTTTTCCACCTTTATTCCCTAATTCCCATAAAATTCCTCTGAAAAGGCTAAAAATTTAATATTTTTCCACCATAAAATGTTGCAGTTTTAAAAGTGTTGCAGTACTCTTTTCTACATTACTCCTAATAGCATTAGAATTCAACTTCTCTCTTGCCTAAACATTTTAACAGTGAAAGGATTCATACGTAAAACATATATAATACATTACTTGTTCTTCGTATTTCATAGCTTTTAAACTACTAGCTAGTTCTAAATAAAATTATGTCTGGAAATAAATATAATGGGATGTTTAGAAGAAGCATATACACTGTAAATGGATTGCAAAGTTAGCCATCCACTTATATAGACAGTGGTTTTTTTCTTTGCAGCTACATTATTTAATCCCATTTATTTAAAAAGAAATAATGAATTTTGTCTGTCTCTAAGAATCTGGGAGAAGAATTTCGTTCTTCTATATTGTGGCACTTTACACTACTGAAAGCAAGGCATCTAAAATCTAAACTTAGTTTTCTTTATTTGATAGTCATGCAATTATTTTTAAGAAAACCCTGCCTCAAGACTTAAAATCAGTTTACTGGACAGTGTTAATTTCTTATGAGAATAGCTTTCTATATTGGGTAACATCCATTTATTACTTGAGTTTAATTTAGAATTTAATTTCATTTTAATTTGGAGCTTCATACATGTTGAAGAGACCTATATCTAACCTCATTCAACTTCACAAATGACTTTATGTTAACAACCAATTTATCGACTTTTTCCATAAGGATTATATATACAGCATGAATATACCAGAGCAAAAGGCAAAAACAAGACAAAACCCATTCAGCAATACTATGACACGCAAAGGGGGAAAAATATTGTCTCCTTAATTCACCTAATCTAAATTAAAAGGATTGATGACATCTGTTTAAAAAGAACATACTGTTTATTATTGTTTAATCATATTGCTGAAACAATGGTGGGTAATAAAATCAAAAGCCAGAAAAGATAATGACCTTCAATATTTATTACATTTAGATTTATTAAATAACATTATTGATCCTTAAAAACATTGCTTTGCGGGTACACCCCAAAGAAAACTCTCTACTCTAAAACATGAAGGACAGCATTACAGTGCAGCTGAACAAATAAATCATGTATGGCATCTGCAGAAGAGAAAATGTAAAACAACATTAAGGTGCATGTTTTTCTTAGATCACCAGCAATTCTTCTCACAACTTGTCAACTGCTATCATCATGTTACAAGTTGTTGTATAAACATCGGAAGAAACAGTCTGAAGTTTATAAAACTGTAATCATCATGCTCCAAGCTTTTATCTCTTTTTTGTCTTTTGCATCTCTCAAACACTGAGATGGAGAAAGTTTAGAAAAGTGTGATCCAGCTTTAGACTGTATAAATTCCACATCTATCATTCTGTATAGTGTTTTCTTCTTTGCTTTTTCTAGGCTATCATACATGTTTGGCCTAAATTAAATACTGCCATAAGTATTTACCTAAATCTGAACTTTATGACAGGAAGATGAAACAACTGAGAATGACATCAGAGAAAAGCTGAGGATAAACTTCCAGTAAGGAAAATGTCCCAACAGTAGAGATGACCCAAACCATAAAAAGCTTGAAATACTTAAAGTATGACAAGATGGAGGGGATGTTGTTAAAACTACTAAAGGCGTTTTCATGTCAACAGGATCTAACTTTAGCAATTGCATTTTGAAATGCCTCTGGAGCAGAAGCCGGAGGCCAGACAAGACACAAGGAATTTTAAATGTCATGAGTTGGCTAATTTTAACAACTGGATCCTACTCTCCTGTATTTACTTTCTTCATACCTTCACCTTGTGCTGTTTAGCAGTTTTGAAATGATTTCTAGAACATAAAAAAGGCATAAAACTAGGTCCAAAAGTAGTCATTTTCTTACTTCTCTTTCAGGACCCCCAATATCACATACCAATTTATACTCTGTTCAAATTTCTTTATGTGCCTGAGAAGTAAAAGAATTTTCAGAAGTATATTTTAGGCACTCTCTATAAGCATCTGAAAGAATATCTCTTGTTTTCTTTCTCAGACCTGTTCATCACTGTCTCACCTCGGGCCCTGAGTACTTCTGCAAAGAAGGTGAGCAAAGCCCTTGAACTGTGTGAGTCAGGAAAGAGAGGGAAAGAAGATGACTATACCACCAATTCAGCTATGGGGGACACCAAAGGGACAAAATGTCAAAGTTCAAGATAACAGATTAGCGCAGCTACAAGACAAATAAAGCAATCACCTTCCCTCTTATATCAAGCAAGATCAATGCAGATATAATACTAGGAATAAAGGAATCTTTCCTAAGCACTATGGAAAAGTCCCATTTCCAAATCAGGAGTTGTTGTCTTGTGAGATGGAAATGTCTCTCTAGTGGAAGAGGAACTGGTGGCAGGTTCTTCTCAAAAGGCAACCACGTGTTCCCTTGTAGAAAGGAGAGCCTTGCTGAGCTAGGCAACCCATGGGAAAAGAGGTGGCTAGTTGCAAGGGTAAATAATTCTGCTCTTACCCCCAAAGTTAGGTTTGTAATCTCTCAAAGAAATGCACAGTGACATGGCTGTGAGTGCAAAAGAAGAGGACTACACAATGTGTCTAAATAGGTTTGTAGAAAATCATGGGGTCATGGTCCATGATCCTGCATTACAGGAAAAAATAAACCAGAAGTTACAGAAGCAAAATTGGACCAGGCTGCTTAGGAAGCTAGAACAGGTTCTCTATGCTAGTATTCCTGAAACTTCTCTCAGGGTGCAGAAAACAAGACAGAAAGGTTATTGAGGATGTGAAGTTGAAATATATGTTTGATTCATACAGTGAAAAAAAGAAGCATAAAGATTGTCAGAAAGGGGACATGTTACTGGAAGGGAGGAAGCTTGTGCAGGAAGGTCAGGCTTCCCCTACACTATTATGAAATCCAAGATGCTGCATTTTCATATCAAGAAGGTCAATCAAGATTTTAAAGTTAAAAATGAGAAACACCAATATAATTTTTAGAAAGCTTTCAACCAAGATGTGCTGAAGTTTGTTGTGCTCGTGATGTACTCGACAACCACAAAGCCAAAATATTCTGTATCTTAAAGTGAAGGTTAGGACAGGTGTTGGAAATATTCAACCAAGAAGCAACAGAGAATTGTCAGAATACACTGACACTGAAACAGAAGAGAGTGAAGCAATGATACATGTGAAGTTTAAGAGATAAAATTATGACACAAGATTAGCTGTTCTTAAACAAGGCTATTGATAGAATAACCAGATCAGAAGCTGAAGGGAAGGATGACAACCATTGGGACCTTGGTACTGGGAAGCACAGCGTACAGGGAAGATAGAAGAGGATCTTATTATTGAAGAGGTGCTCTTTATCAATAATCATAACACACACCCTTCAATATATCCTTGCAGGAACAAAACCAAAGTAAATAGCAATAATAATAATAATAAAATCATTATGGTTATACCTTATTTACAATATGAGTACTATAGTACAATGTGAGAACTTACTCAGAAGAAGGAAAAAATGCAAGTTAAAAGTCGAATTTTTAAAGATGTCACAGAAAATTTGTAAGAATAAAATTCTTAAAATTCAGAATAAATGCAACAGTGTCACAAAGAAATAAGGAAGGTGCAAAATGATATCAATGTTGCTATAGAGTAAGGATAAATATGACAATGAGAAATCAGAAGAAAAAGTGAAGCTGTGTCTGAGTTCAGAAAGGATGACCATAAGTTCTCAGACTTTCAGTGAAGAAATGCAAATAAGACAGGCCATTAAAGTTTGGGGGGGAAGTACAAAAGCACAAAACCAATCAATAAATCCTTTTTAAAGCACATCAGAAGCAGAAAACTCATTGCAGTGCCTTTAAGGTCAAGAAAGGATTAAGGTATAAAAGAAGCACAAACAGCCAAATGGATGTTTTGCATCTGTAGTGACCCAGAGTCTGGGAAGCTGCATATATGGCAAATCCTTTTACAGAGTACTTAGAAGGTAGAAAAGTGAAGCTAAGGGTCAATGAGAGAGATCACAAAATAAGTAGACAAATCAGTAGTAAAAAATCAGACACTATTTATTCAAGATCTAACGGAAGTCAAGGATGAAAGACCTTAACAACTAATGATGGTGTGTAAACTTCCACTTAACACTGCTTCTATACCAGAGGCTTTGAGAATAATTAACCTGGTGAGAATTTTTAGGAGAACTCCAAGAAAGACCTGGAAAACTGTAGACCATTAAGTTGACATCTGTACCAAACAAACTAGTGCAGATTACTACAAAGAAAAGTATTAACAGGCACCCAGATAAATAAGATGTTATGGACAAGAATCAGCTCTTGAAAGGCAAGACATGCCTTGCACATTCACTGGAATTTTTTCCATTGTTCAAGGAATGAACAAGCCATAGGATCCATCCCATCTGGTTAACTTAGGCTTCCATATGATGCCTAAGTTCAGTCAGCCACAGTCCATTAAAGAAATCAGGCTTTTGTTTAGAGAAAAAAAGTCTCTCACATGGAACAGTAATTTTATGAAAGTATGGCAAGAGAGAGTATGGACTAATGGTGAACTATCACAGGGAAGAGTATTACTAATTGAGTTGCACAAGGAATAAGACCTATGCTCTTCAAGAGATTCACACCACAAATGACCCAGGAAGTGACTAGTGAGGCGACAAGTCTATGACAGTATGAATTTATGCAGGATTGTAACAACAAGTGTTATCTGTTACTGAAACAATAAAATGGCATATCAGATTTAATGCAGAGAAATGCAATGCAACGTAAGGAGAGGAAAAAACTCAAACTCAACCTTGGCTATCCATTGATTAATACTACCCCAGCTTGAGATCTTGAGATTTTTATAGACCGTTGTTGTACATTTCTCAATACTCAGTAAAAAGAAATGTTATGAAATATCAGGAATGAAATAGAGAATAAAAGAAAACAGTGCTATGCCTTCACGTAAAATCACACAAATGCTGTTCCAGTTGTTTTGCATCCACTTCTGAGATGAAAAACTTCAACAGTAAAGAAAGAGAGGGGTGACGAGGATGAACCAAAGTACAGAACATGTTAGAAAAACATGAGCAGCTGGAAAGGTTTATGATCTTGAAAGCAACTAGACAAATCTATGAAAGAAATATCTATTCAAGGTCTACTTTCTGTCTCCTGAATCTCAAACACTTTGAAATGGGATAGTTTTCTACAGCAGTATAATTATGTGATTTCTCTCTTCGTTAGGGAAGTGTTAGTGGTTACTGCCAGAAACAGGATACTTGACAATATTGATTTTGGTCTTTCCTAAGGGAGCATCTATTCTTACATGTTCCTGAATAGAGAAACAGACAAAATCTGAACCTGTAAAATCTTGATTCCTTTCTATGTACACTTTTCTATTGCCTTTTTACTACTGGAACTTTATAACCAAGCATGCACACCCTGCAGAATTGAGGAAGAGTTTCATTATGGATAAAAAGATGCTATAGCCTTTTCCTAAGTAAACAAGATCTTCTCTGACACTTCTTTTATTAAGCATATGCCTGAATACATATTTCTTCAAGACATTCTGTAAACACAGAAGCTGGGAATCTAGAGATCTTGCTGAAGCAGCTTTCACCTAAAAACAAGGCGGGGGGGTGGGGGTGGTGGTGGTGGTGGTGGTGGAGGGGGATCGGGGGGGATATTCCCTAATATGAATAACAGAAGTTCAGCTTTAACTAGACCTAAGATCTGGTTTTGCTTCCTATCACCGTCCTCTGTGCCTGAAGGTGGCAGCATCAAGATACTGTGAATTTAGCAGTTATAATCAAACAGAACATCAGTTACTCCTAAAATTAAATTTGATACACAATTTAAAAATTAACAGTTTAACCAACAGGTCCTAAAAAGGATTAAGGGCAATAGGCTATACTAAATAATTGAAAATAATATCTTGATGATTTTCTTGGAATCATGCAAAATAGTTGTTCAACAATAGTTTTTAAATAACAAATGCAAGTTACTATGCTTTAGATGACGGATTTTCTTAAAGGACATTCAAATTTAAAAACTTAGCATTATCTTGTATTTATTACATCTGTTCATATCCTATTGCATGTGAGCAAGCAGAGAGCATCACCTGTTTATTTAATGTATCATTTTTAAGATCTATATGTAATGTAAATATTGCTTCATTTCTTCAAGAACTTCAACTGCAGCATAACTGGCACCTTTCATATGGTAGGAAATTTGATACAAAATTTTGAGAAATCAGACACTAGGTGCAGCACATTTGTATAATAATACACTAGAGGTCTGACAGCAAATGATACAGTGGTGCAAGCAAACACACCTAGTTACTTTGGCCATATTTTCTTCTCTAAAGTGGATATATCAAGAGTATGCAGAAAAGTTACAATGGAAAAGAGCTTTAGCACTTATGCCTTTAATTTTTTAATGAATACAAAAAATACTGCTTCCATTCAAAATCCCCTTCATAGAATATACCACACTTGACTATCATCTTGCAATAGGATTTTGAAATTACGTTCGATTGTGCCACTTAATATCACATTACAAAGGGAGAACAATGAAGTAATTTTACAGATGTTTGTATATAAATCTAGACGGCAATAGCAAAACATTAGTGTGCAAAAATGCAATCATGGGCCATTATGATTAACATACAAATGGTTTTGTAATGGTCAGATTAGGACATCCTTACTTACATATTGTCAAACCACGCAAGTCTCGCAAAATCCTGGAAGCTGGAAGTTGTTAAAAACTGGGAGATTTTAAGGCAAATGATACCATTTATATCTGCCAGCTTACAAGCTTACAAACTTTGTGGGGATCAGAATTCTGAATTGATAATACAGGTCTGAGTGTTGTGCACTCTCAGGTAGCCTCTAACACGGTCAAGAAAGATGTCCATGCACTAAAAATGTGACCCAAGTGTCAAAGACCACTTTATGCAGTTGAGCTCAATGAATGTGACTTTTTTCAGCTGATGGAGGTAGATAAAAAGTAATGTAGGTACACAAGGTCTGAGTGGTACATCATTATTCATTTGGGAAGCGTACGTTGACAAAAGCATTTTGTAAGTAAAAAAAGCTTAGTTGTTTAAGGAAGGGATCACATTTTAGAATGTGATCTATTCAACTCTGTCTCTAGCTTGAGAATCAGTATGAAAGACTCACTATGTGGTACTGGCAAATTCCATAGCTTCTATAATATTTTTCAATATTCATTACTGTAATAGTAAACAAACATGGAATTAACCACCTGATACTAAAATCACACAATAATTCCCTTTAATAAGACTGCCACTTCAATCCCTCCAAGCTTTATTATCATAATTCATTCTGTATGAAAACATCATGTAGCCAGGCTTTTATTTAAGCTAAATTTTCTGGAAGTATTTAGTCACGAAGGTTTAAAAAATGTTCCCAAAGAAAAAGGAGGTGCAAACATGACATTGTGCCTATTTCAAAAAATGTTGTTTATTTTAGGACCTCTAAGCTTTGAATCAAGGACTTTAAATTAAACTCAGCAGATAATTTCTGTGCTAAGGTTTGTCATGTGAATTAATCTATATGTAAGTTTTCTGGGCTGCAAAATTCTTAGAGAATTTACCTATGTCCTGTGTTTTTATAAAAATAATATTTATAGACAGGAATATTTAGTTTAACATCTCGAAAGATTAAAACATTATTGCTGTGTTCTCAGACCTCTCACAAATCCTTCTACACACAAAAAGAACAAGCACAGAATCCCCCAGTTATGAGGAATCCTCCAGCCATTCTAATTACTCTTCCCATGACTAATTACTCTTTCCCAGCTACTCCCACTGAGGGAGGAGCCATATACTGAAAAACTGTGATACTAGCAGATTGTGAATCTTAAATTTACCACCATGTTGATGAAATACATGACTTCTAAAAAAAATATTCCTATCTTTGAGTTCTTGGGTCTTTTTTAGTTTGCCTTTCCCCCCATCCCAAGTCAAGGAACGAACACAAAGAAATCAGCAGTAAAAATAACATCACTGAAATCATAAAATCAAGCATTCAAGCTGAGATTCTGGTTGCCAGCACAAAATTAATTAACCTGCATTGCTAAGACAGAGTATCTTAACTGCAAGATCATATGCATTATTTCTTAAATGATTCAGTTTTTCCAGGACACTGAAGAGAGCTCCCATGGAATCAAAGCACAGTAATGAGGGAAGTTGTACACTGCAGGACCTCTGTCTGACTTGTTATAGAAATGGACGCAATATAATAAATAAAATACAACAGAAGGAAAAAAATACAGGGAAAAAAAGAAAAAAGGATGGCTTCCTGGCTCACACTCTTGAATTCTATCCTACGGAAACAGTTTTTCTTCCTAAGATTTCAGCAACTGAGGAGAGCAGATTTCTCATGCTTAATTATTACTGCATAATCTTTTAATTTATTTTTTTTTTTACTATTACACGATGTAGTGAAGTGGTCCCACTAGCAGAAATGTTTCTTTCTTACAAATGAAATGGAAATGAATAGAAATTTTCCATAAATAAAGCCTTATATTTAGGACTCTCAGAAACTAAGCCATAAATGTTACCCACATTATGGAGATCTATGACCTTTCACTCTCAGTAATTCTGTTTCCTTTCTACAAATTGGGGTTAATTCCACCCCTCATCCAGAAGGATGTTACAAAGATTAATTAGTGTTTGTGAAAAATTCAGATAGTATATTGATGCACACTGCTGAAGAACACTTGAGGAAATTAATCATTTCTTCTTTAGGGCAGGAACTGAATAGACCAGAGTAAATAATATATGGGGCAATGCAATGAACAATTAGGACAAGACAAAATATTGAAAAGCTGCTTATTATCCAACCAGTATTTATTTTGTGTATTTAATAAGAAAGGGATCCTGTAACTAAAGATTGCTCTAATCCAAATGCAAAAGGTACAAACTAAGAGTGGAAAGACAATTCTGATTCCTCCTCTTCCTAACTTCTGAGTTCTTTGCAAACATAACAATGTTCTCTTATTTTGCAATATAACAAGAATGATTAAATTATAACGCAATTTTTATTTTAACCAATTGAAATTTTGGAACCATTTTTAGATTCAATAATTGAAGATAGAATGAAATATCTAATTACCACATTAAGAATCCATATTGACTCCAAAGAAACAGAGAGTGGCTAATTCACTGTCAGACTTGAAATCAGAGACAATAGAAACTCACTTTTCTATGCTGATGACTGATGATTATCGCTCACTGTCCATGAGTGATAATGTTGCAGAATGCAAAATACACTAACTTGATTTTTTGCCTCAGCAGACCACAACAGAGTGTAACTATATTTAAATTGGAATATAAAAATAAACATCTAATTAGTACAGCATTTTAAACAAAGCATTTTTAATTACTGATGTTGAAAGCTACAACTTATTTACAGTTGTAGGGAGCACATTTTTTTCCTGGACTCCTGTTGTTACGGACTACAATACATCATCTGTTAATCTTCACCAATTACAATCTAGTAGTATTTAGCAACACACAGTGCTGTTAAAAACGTTTTTAAATAATCTTCATTAAATGCAAGTTTCAACTCTTGCTCCAATATTCAGGTTTCTAATAATAGAGCATTTGAGCCTTATAAATCTTAGAAATCTAATTAGACAACGTTAAGTTCTCTCTAGCTGAAGTCACAGATGTTTCATACTGGGAAAATCAGCAAGCCCCAGGGTTTGTTTGGTCTAGTATAGTGTCAAATTTTCATGGATAATTTAATAGCTAATAACTCTAATTCTTTCCCGTAAACCAAGAGATGATAAATAGTAATTGCTCTTAAACCATAAAATCAACCCTCCAGGCAAAAAAAAAAAACAACCCAAAAAACATTGAGGAGATTAATTTCTGGTACTTAATGTTTCTTTATTACTAATTGTCCCTGAGTTGTATATATCTCACAATAGGAAAGAAAATGCAAATAAATCCACTGGATTCACGCAACTGAGAAACGAATTACATCAAGGATGCTGTACATATCTTTGATCTATTAGACACACTGATTAGATGTTAGAGAAATAATTTTATTTTTTTTTCTTCTCAGGTTCTAGTAACAACAGTTTGTGGGCACATCTAAGATTTCCTCTAACAAAATAGCTGTTTCTATATAGAAAAGTGGTATTTTCTTCTTTCAGGTTTGTTTTTTTTTTAGTATTTATTTCTCCTTTGCAAAGTTATCAAATAAAATGTAATGCTTGTTATTGCTTTAAATAAAACTAGACATGCAGAGGTAATTATTCAGTTGGTATTTGAGACTGTGCATTCTGTGAGAAGCTGATTTTTTTTCTGAAGAACATCAGAGTATTATTTAGCTGTTTTTCAGAAAGGCTGACAGCCGGGTGAGGTTTATTTGTTTTTATAAAGTCATTAGCCAGGTTACTGTGTGGAATGAACTGGGTGCACCAGTTGACCAGTGCTCTATTGCAAAGGTTTTCCAGACTCTTTAGACGAGTCACCCCATAAATAAGATGGGTTTGCAGATATTCCTCCATTTTCCATCAGACCAGTCCGTAAAACAGTTTTTTTGCTCTCCTTTTTAAGGCAGAGGAGATGGCTTTAGTTTTAAGCAGAATGGAAACATAGTGCTGGCAATAAACAAAGAATGGGTATAATGATAGAATAGGGAAACTCAGCAAAATTCAGAAAACATAAATTCTGAGGACATACTACAGTACTTGCGAATAGCAGTTTATCTGATCAAAAGTTATCTGCAACACTAATGAGAAGGCTCTTATAGAATTATGCTACTACTGGAAAAAAATGGCTGTGAATATACAGTCTTCAAGAAAAATGGATTTTGACTGGTCATAAATTAAATGACCAAAACACAAAACTAGAAATTTATTAACAACTGTTGTTCCTTGTTACTGCTATTTTTAACTACTCAAGAGAAGCGTACCACAGAGAATTTTAAAGACAGAAAAATATAAGGTACATTACAAGGTTAATAATAAATAATCTTTAAAGTTGATTAATTCAGAATTGAAAGAAAAATAAAATATCCAAAGGCTATCTAGTGGTTTAAAATACCTGGAAAAAGTTCACGGATTATCTTAATTCAATACCCAGATCCTGCCATATAATCAAACAAGATGTACAAAGATGTGGAAAAGAAATGAAGAATAATATAGAGGATGTTCCAATACCATTATGTGTATTGATCTTTAAGTTAAAACAGCAGTGGTGGTCATTGTTTCACAATTTCAAGAACTAAACTGTACAATTCAGAAAATGATGAGGACAATTGATGAGTACACTGAAAATCCCCTTAAGAATAGAGATCGGAGACACTGTGTAACACTGTGAAAACATAAAATATAATAAAAGAGAGAATTTAAATAGGAAGTTCTGTTCTCCCTGTCTCAGTACAAAAATAGTTACTAAAATAACTGAATGAAAAAAATAATTTAAAAAGTTTATATTACAAGATTTCAATACCATTTTTAGATTTAATGTGTACACTATCTAGCTGTGGAAGAACTTCTATTTGCACAAGATAATCAGGTAATTTCACGAATATATCTGTGCTTACTCATCTCATTTAAGAATGCAAAATGCAACATTATCTAGCCACTGTGTCAACAAACAAAAGTTCTTTTTTTTAAAAGCTAGGTATTTTCTATATAATTGATTTTGAGATATTTGAAAGCCAGAAAATATATTTTTTTTTTTTCTTTTTTGTTCTAGTTCATCTTTTTTTTGTTTTCCCAAAAGTAGCAAATTTGCTAAGCTGATCTTCCTGGGATATGATAAAAAAAAATTGAAAAAAAAAAAAATATAAACTGGATGGAATTTATCACCTGGGGAAAAGGCTATGTTCAACTGCTGTATTATACACTGATAGAAATATTGTCCAGGAAGGCAAAAAGTAACAGAAAAATTACTTGAAGCTTGCTTTGACAATGCTCATGTAGTAGTTGGGAAAAAATATATATAAATAACATGACGTGACTCCTCTTTAGGTTATTGTATGTATTCTGAAATGCTGGATTAACATGTAAGACTCAGAACAAAGAGTTGTGGAGCTGCCACAGAAGTCTGGCAGTCAGCTGCCAGGTACATATACCCCAAAAGGTGAGACAAGGACTTCGATCATGTCTTTTTATTTGTGAACATTCTGCATTTATTCCCATGGTAATGAATTTTCTCGAAGTTGTTCAAATACTGTGCCATTTCAACAGGAAATAATTTTTTTTCCTGGCAATGCAGAGGGATCTGGCCCACAACACACCTCGGAATATCAAACAAGTACTTAGTCTATAAATACTTAGTATCCACGTATCTTAGTACACTATTAGTATCAAACACTTCTTTTTCCTCTTCTTTACAAGTTTTTTAGAAAGAAAAATGGAATTACTGGCAATTAAAATCAAATGCAAGTCACACATGTACAAGACTACAAAATAGTGTACAGGACAATTTTTAATAATAAAGTGACTATGTTCTTGTTATGTTTTCTAAATGCTAGCTCAGCTTCAAAATCAGCTGGCTTATGCTAAGAATTCAAAACCTTTACATTATTTTTTAATTAAATGTAACTTGGGTAGATTTATCCCTTCGTATGCTGGTCTATATTAGCCTGCAGGTTTAGGTACATAAATAATTTACTGGTTTAACAACACATGACAAGATCAGCTGATCTGTGGGAACTGTGTGCACAGCAGATGAGAAGCAAATCCAGTTAATTTAGATGGCAACTAAGGGACAGCAAAATACCTTTTTCTCCTTCTGCTTAAGATTGTACACAGACAGAGCAGCTGTCTCCCAGTATGCATCCAGTGTAGCATAGTAACTGGCTTCCTTTCTCTTGAGAGAGATCTTGTGCAATCAATTCTGTTCTGGTTTTCCCTCTTACACAGACCACGCCACTTTACATCTATTCAGGTGCCGCAGAAGTAAATATCCTAACCTGACAACATCTGTCTCCCTAATTCCAGTTGACATGAAAAAAAAAAAAAGATTTTTTGTGAGAAAAAAATTACTAAAAAAGCAATAGAAAGGACGTTACAATGCGTGAGAAGTCTAATTTTAAATTAAATCACAAAGAACAAAGTTAATTACATATTTAACTTTTTCCCTGAAAATACCTGTCACATTGTCCATCTTTCGTAGTTCTGAAAGTCTCTAATCATTTAAAGTTTGGGTTTTTTTTTTGGTTAGTCTTCTATTGCAGCTAAGGAAGGGCCTGCTAAAAGATGTATGCAGCGCTCTTATTAGCCTACCTGGCTCCCAGAAGAACTACCTCTCCAGCTGGCTGCTTCTCATCAGGAAGTTGTCCCCAAACCAGAACAGACTTTACCTAAAATTATTTTAAAAGATAATATAGCTGATGCATCAAACAGGGGGACTTTTTGTTGGTTTTTTTTAGTTCTTACATTCATTTATATTCTTTTTATTTCTCATCAGCTGTGTGTGATGTGGTATTTTATAAACCCTTCAAATTCTTCTTGTATATACAGCACTCTACTGAAGTGCCATCTTAAGATATTTCTTGTCACACTGAGGAGAGCTAAAGAGTTCCTAATAAGTTATGTATCTATGTATGTTATACAAATAATGATGTACGTTCATGTAAGAGTTACAATCACCAAGAATTAATCTTCCTCAGCATTTAATACAGGTGGCTCTGTTGCTCCTGGAGACCAAGATTTCTAGAATGGGTGGGAGTTGACTCATCCTCTTCCACTGCTCACGTCTGTGGGATGTTACCCCTCTCTGCTGAGGGGCTGGAGAAATAGGATACACTGCAGGGTTGACTGACCTAGAACTTGCCTTGGAAAAACGACTCCAGCAAA
This sequence comes from Ptilonorhynchus violaceus, assembly GCA_013397565.1. Lineage (NCBI taxonomy): Eukaryota > Metazoa > Chordata > Aves > Passeriformes > Ptilonorhynchidae > Ptilonorhynchus > Ptilonorhynchus violaceus. Next base: position 1,079,144 of record VZRJ01004555.1, read on the forward strand.
CATGCTGGGTTTTGGACATTCTGAATTTGCTTTGCCCTAGGTTTGCCCTAGGTGAGGATTGCCTGCAAGCCAAAGAAAGGACATGTTTTATTCCCAGGCTAAGGAGTTGTTATCAAATGACCATCTGGATTTTTGTTCCTGAAAAATACTGTAGCAGTAATCCCTCATCAAATTTTTTGCCTTTCTATAAATTGTATAAAGAGTCTTTGTCCTCAGAAAAGAATTAGACCAGCATCTATGCAACTGGAGATCTAGGAAAAGAATTTTCATGTCATAAGTTGTAAAAAAAACCCACCCCAGTCAATTAAATGCAATAGCATTTTTTTGGGGGTAATTTGCAGGAAAAAAAAATTGATTGCTTGGGAATTATTGCTCTAGAAAAGCTAATTTCTTTGTATGCATAATTTTAAATACTTAAAAGTAATTAGGAAATATACTTCATAGGCAATTTTAAAATTAAAAAAATCCCCACAATAATTATTGCTGTTAAGCATTTTTGCAAATGTGGACATTCTTGTTAACTGTTAAAGGAAGTTACTCTTCTAGCTTACCAATTCTGTGGCTTTGAACAAAGACCCAACATTAATTAAACCTAGTTTGATATCATCAAGTTATCAGGTGTTATACTATAAAGAGAGTGGAAAGTGAATTTTGAATTATCAGTACCTACAGTTTATTCTTCTGTTTTTTAATGAGTGCTCAAGAAAGCCTGATAGATTTGCAAGGTATTAACTGCCCTTTGCTCATTTGATGTATCTCTGGGTTGGGGAACTTCAGAAGGCACCAAAAGCCCATTTCTGTGAGAACAACAAAATCCCAATCAAACCAAGCTCTTGTTGGGGGTCAGGGAGACAAAGCTATAGAAAGTCTGTGCTGATGTTGTTGATGTTGTTTAAGAACTGTACTCTTTTAACTATGCCTGTTCTCAGTCTGTTCTCATTCCTTTTCCCAGCAGCAGCGAACAGAAGTATCTGGGTGCATAGATCTGGAATTTATGTTGTCCGCATACCAATTGTATTAAACTACCAAAACAGCATGCAAAGGCACATGCATACCTAATCATATTTCTTTGCTCAATTCTAGCTTTATTTTTAAAGCTACACGTTTTCTGATTTTTTTTTTTGTTTTGTTTTGGTTTTGTTACACAGAGATAGAATGAGCAGCAACAGGTCTAAGTTGGAGAAGTTATAGTAAAAAATATTACACTACTATGAAGGGTGAAATACCAGAACAATTCGACCAATTTCCCCAAGAGTGACTTTGAAATATCCTTAAAAATGTTCAAGACTCGAGTGGACCTGGATGTGAGAAACCTGATTCAGTAAGACCTGCTCTGAGCACATGCTTGAAAAAAAATTCTGCAAGTCCTTTCCATACTCAATTATTCTACAAAACTGTGGAAGTATATGCCTGTGTTTTCCATTAAAATTATTTTAAAACATCTGAAACTGCAGAAATAGGGTGAGGAGGAGAAAGTAGTCAGACTGTAGCCTTACAATGAGTCCAATCCCTAGAGATATTTTTGGCCTTTTCTCTCAACACTTACTGACTCATTTATTCATTTTCTCTTGAATCTAAAACACATAAACACAAATTAAAACCAAAACTCCTACTTTCATCCTAATCAAGAAGACACATAGTCTAGGTCCCTCTTTGCTCTCATAAACCTTAAGACACCTGTGACAGTTATTTCTGCATTTGGCACCAGTAAAGGTGAAATTAGATTTTAAGCAGAAAAAAAAAAATTATTTGACTACCTCTATCAGAATTCTAGAAAGCTTTCTAGGCCATGAATGCTTATTTCACAGATGCATCTAATAAAAAGGTTTAGCCTAGTTTCACATCCAAGTGGGATGCACAAAAAGCACCATTCTTCATCAGTTTGCATGGTTTTTGTATCTCCTGTTCAGACTTCTAGCTACTGGTGATACTCAGTTGCCATGGAGTCTACACTGAGATTTTAAGTTGTGACCAAAGAAAACACACTGAGAAGAAACTTTCTGACTTAAACCAACTCTGATTGAGCAGAAAGGTGGGCAAGACTATACTGTTCTCCCTCTCTGATTCTCCACTGCTGTTCAGTCCTGTTTCTCCCCATGGAAAAGCCCAGCTCCCAGTCTATTGCACTGCCAGCCCTCCATCTGGGTCCAGCCCCCGGGTCTGTGCTGCCTCCTTCAGGAGCCAGGCATGTTCAGTTCTCCTTTGACATCTTTCATTCATTTTTTAACTGATTTAAAAAACCAGTAGTGAAAACAGCAGTCAATCCTATCACTGGCATTTCCACATAGTAACAAAAAAGGCTTCAGTATTGGAAAAGCATGATTGATAATACAGTGATTAGTTTATTAACAATACAGCTAAAGGATAATTTTGAACTGCAAATTCAAAATTATATAAAAGCCATCTAAAACCTCAGTAATTAAAAATTTAATTAATGAATAAATTTTTCTTTGGGACAAATAAAATAGCAAGCTCTCTATATCTTGTTAGTTACATATTCATCTAGCATACAGACAGAACTCAACAGATGAGCAAGACATTTGGTCTCTAAAAGCATGTTTTGTCAAAATAAAAAGTATTAATTGGCGGCTATGAAATTTATTTTGTAGTAAAGGGAAAGAATAATAAGCTAGCAAACACAACCTGAAATGCCAACCTGGTATTTTATCTACTTTTGCTGAATATACTTAAAGGTTTGATTTTAGAAAGCAAGCAAATACGACTGTGAATCATACTCTCACAACATGAGTCAACCCAGCTATGGCTTGTAAATAGACACATATCACCTCTTCACAGGAAACTGTAGGGATTTTTATCCATGCATGATTGCTTTTGCTTAAATAGAATACTGTTTGGATGCTTTATCAGTAAAGAGATACATTCCAAATCAACACAGACGAACAATCACTTTTTCCCTAAAAGTGTTCACTACTTTACCTCTTATAATATAAATGTAAGTTTTACATTTGCACCTGATGATACAAGTAGTTGTACATTGACTATAAATCTACTCTTTTAATGAGAGGCTGTTAACATTGGTGTTAAACTGTTTCTTTGTTTTAGCCAAGATCTCCACCTATAAGGTTTATGTAGCCTGACTGATTATTCTTGTCACAAGTTTGAGATTATCTATAAAGGAATCCTTTATTAGCAACATTTGTATTACCAACATTTGTGTTTGGGCTTAAAAACTTGTTTTTGTTAGGACGGAAAAAGTTATTTGATGGTAATGTCTAAATATGAGGAAAATTCACATAAAAGCCATCTGATATTCTAACTTGGTCAAACAGGGTTTTGTTTTGTTGTAGTTCACACACAGGCTATTACTGTATTTTCAAATGTCCTCATTTTACAAACGAGAAAAAATCATGGAAACAGATAATTGCTCAGCAACCACTTCTGTGAATCGTGTTGTGCCCTATGCTGATCACCATAATGTCACAACAGTGTTTTGCTGTTGCCTTCAATGTAGCGTTAGGCTTATGCACAATGCTCGTCTGCATAAATTGTCCCCTGTTGACTGGCACAGCTCGGGAAGGACTTCTGTTGCCAACAGCTAACAAGCTCTCCCTTTATATCAAGTGCTACAGGCCCATGTTTTTGAAGTAGAAGGATCAGAGTTCTTAGAGCTCAGATTTGTGCAGCTTGTTCAAGCTTTTTATTAAATTCAGCTAATTTCAGAACTGCAGGATGGTAAAGTTATTCTGGTTTTGCAGTCCAATGATACAGTGTTCTTTGTTGTTTTTTTTTTTAATGTTTACATAATACTTTTTTAAGCTAAATGTGAAAACCACGGTGCATATTTTCCCACAATATTCTGCAATCCATGCCAAGCTGGTGTTATTTATTGACTGGAGTTATTTGAACTGTCTCAAATTAGGGTAAAAATCTCTTACAAGCATGTCTGGTGATTACATTGCAAGCTGTTATAATAAAAGTTAAAGCAAAATGTATTGAAGAAGGCTTAGATACAAATCAATACAGGGGAAACCCGATACACAGATTTTCCACCATAGGGAAGGCAATGCATCTGGTATTGTATTGTAAGAAAAGATTTAATTCATAACAAGTGAAATCATACTGTCATTTGCAGAAAACCAAAAAATAATGTTCAATAAGAATCTCAAGACATCTGCTCTAAAACACCAGTTGTTGAGACAAAATGTCAAAATAGCATAAAAATACACAGACTATACTTTTGTCACTTTATATTAACTCGTAAGATTTGTCAAACAATAAAGGGTGACATTACATTTTTACCTCAAGTATCTTTTCCAAAAGGGGGGAGCAGGAGGTGGGAAGAGAGAGAGAATTATCTTTCTGACGCTGATATTTTGAGAGGTTATTTTGAAATACATTTGCAGCATTTCATTCCTGCAAGCAGTAATTTCCTAAATAAGGTACATGGGCATAATTAAATTCTTTTCATAAGGGCTTGAAGTTCTTCTTATTGTCAAATATTTAAAATGGTGTCATTGACAGTGCAGACAGCTGTTTAGTAATTCAAACAGGGCGCTGCTCTGTGAATGTCACATCAGGATATCGACATTTTTCTGGCGGCTGAGATATTCCCAGACTTCATATTTAACATCACGATGAGGTATTGCCTTATCACTGTGTAGTGTCTACAAATAACAAACTAAAGATACTTGGATTTAAATGCAACTGACATAAAGAATGCTCAGATATTTTGTATTTCTGTATTATAATAAACAGTTCTGGCAAACAATGTTTTTTCATACCAAAATTTGGGTAAAAGCTGCTTTGAACTGTACGTGAGAGATCAAACACACCATTAAAGCCCAAGCTAAGGCGAGGTGAGAATTCACACTGCCCTTCAGCATCATGAGGAGTGCTCTTGTCTCTGAACTGCACACACGCAACACAGGAGGCTGCCTTTGCTGGTTTTGGGAAGCTTGCTGTACCTCCCCTAAGATGTCCGTAGCCAGTTAAAAAAGAAGGAAAATGTTCATGGGCTCTTCACTTGCAGTTATATGTGTGCACTGTGGTAAAACTTTCTAGCCTTAAATCTTTTCAATGGAGTTCAAAAATTCATCTTTATAAAGTCAAGTATATTTAAAGAGAGATAGTAAGGACAACAGCTCATTAAAAACAGATATTAAACTTATTTGTTTTGGTAACATGAACTACATACATACGGAGTTTAAGTGTTCTTTGAGCCAAAAGGTCTTTTCTTCAGGGCATATTTGAAATGGGTGAACCCATCTAAGATAGAGTTGACTAACCTTGCCTGGTAGAATGTATTTTGAAGACAGAAAAAACTTTTCTGCAATATCCCTAATTCTAGCTCTCCTCCTTGTCTAGCTAAATAAGCTGTGGAGCAATTCTCTAAGGTAAGGAATGCATAAAGCAGAAAGAAAAGAAGGAAAATTAAAACAACATGCAGAGAAAATAAATATCTTCTACTAAAGAAATAGTGGGAATTAAAAAAAAATACAAACTATCAACACATCACCAACTTTTATCAGCGCAGTATATAATGCATTACACAGCTACACAAAGAAACTATATTTTAAATTTAATGACTTTTAGTTACTTGAAAGCAACATTGCTAGGCTTGAGCTGCAAATACATATGAAGAAACTGTTTTTCAAAGATGGAGGTGTTACTGAGGCTAGTTTATACTACCTTCAGTAACACCAAGTGATGACAGGTGAAAGCGAGTTGTTAATTTGTGAACTTCAATCTTATATCCTTTTGTTCTCAATAAAGACTCTAATGAAATACATTTTATGACTTTTTTTTCTTAAGTCACATGGGAATGAAACAGCCATCTCTATTAGTATTAGAATATTAGAACTCTTTGCAAACCAATCTGTCTCTGGCCAAAATAACATTTAAATGCTGTGCAATAATCAAAGCTACAACTGTAGGTATTATAGGTACTGTAGGTCTTCTACTGTCAGAACCTAGTTGTGCTGTAACAAAACCATTTTGTCCTGCACCAGAAAAATACAATAGTTTGCTGGGTTATGAAATTTCAATTTCTTCAGGTGAAATTCAAAACACGCTGTAATTCAATATATAATGTTAACTCCTGTATCATCACTGCCAGTACCGCCAATCTCTTTGTACTTCATGAAGTTTACCATATAAGCTTTTATATAAACTAACTCCTCTGGAACACTATTTTATAACGTGACTTTCTAATAGAGAGATGAAAAAGATTTTCTCTCTTTTGATTATTTGGTTATTTCAAAATCAAATTTAAGTATCTATTAACTACGAACATTCAGTACAGAGATACTATCTCTGTCTACAAATTTGAAAGGTGCAAATTTTAACCTTACGTTTATGAAGGTTGTGAATCTGGGTTTCCCACATCCCAGATAAAAGCTGGAATCACTGAAATATAACAAAAATGTAAATCAGTATTGCATCTGTCTTAATGGCTGTTTCTTAAAATACTTACTTTGTTCTTTCAAGGAATGTGCACAGCTGCTTGTCCTCAGTAAGACACTACAGGTTGCAGATTCTGCATGAGAGGAGTCACTAAATGCTTCTCAGGCATAACAAACACATACCCGTGCTGAGCATTTCCTGACTTCATGTCTCTCTGCACGGTGTGTAGATATTCTGGTATGCTATTCTGACACAGGCTGCAGAAACCAGTCAGGGATGTAAAATTACTTACTCTAGTCTCTGTGATTTGTTTTAGGAGATACCTTGTCTCCTAAAGGCACACTCTCTGCAAGGCAGACAATATAATTTTCTACAAACATGAAAATATGGAAGTTTATTTCACCCCTCCACTCTGTTAGTGCCTGCCTGTTAATTGAAACTGTATTTTACTGGATAACATGTAAACAGTTTACATCACAGTGATAATTGGAATAATCAAAAAATGTATTTTTAGTAAAGTTTCAAAGGTTATGATAATGCTTAAACAATATATTAAATCTGAAACTCTATATTCAATTAACCATTCACTACACAGTTTCATTCTTAAAGAAAACACACCTATTTAAACCCTAGTTCAAATCTAAGATACAAAATTTTTACCTGATAACATTTGGGAAGAGACTTACTGAAAAACATTCACCCAAGCCGTACTTTGCAACCAAAGCAATTGCTTTGAAATCTTTAGGTATGACAAACCAAATAAAGCATTTTCCAGAAATTACTAAAATCAAAATTCCAAGAGGAAAACATTTTTGTCAGGTTAATGCCACATAGATAGTATTTATTTTGGATTAACTTGTTTAAAAGCTTGTTATTTCTGCAGTGTACAAGCAGTTTGTGTGCCATTCATAAAGATCAAGATGGATGGTTGACTGAAACATAATGAAAAAGACTAAGGAACCAGTTTGAAGGAACTAGTTCCTTCCTGAAAAGGAACTAATTTGGAAGAAAGAAGCAAACAGTAAGAATGATCAGAACATCACTCTTATTAAAGATGATGCAGCAAGAGTTAGATATAAGGATTTAGAGCTCCACAGCTTTCCTGGTCAGGGCAACTGCCATTAAAGAAGAGCGCTCTCAGTAAGACGAAAGATAAAGGAAACTGCATGAATTTTTGGCGTGTTTTCAAAACATTTAGAAAGCTCAGACAAGCCAAGACAACAGAGATTCAATTCCAATGTAGAAGTTAAGCTAACCGTGAGGTTGAAGTGTGAAAATACACATATTTTTACTTTCATTTACTAGTTCATGACAATATGCAGTAAAAGCAAGTATGTTATCAATTCTAAAATAGGGAGACTGCAAAAGACATTGAACATTTTGAGGATCAAATAATATTGCTAATACTGATTGATTCTAATTCTCACATAAGAAAGAGCTTCAGTTCCCTTATAGTAAGTCAACGGACAAATGGAAGAGGGTCTTTTAAAGAAGACTTTTGTGATTCTAGATGTAATTTGAAGATCAACATTCCCTAGGTTTTTGTTTTTGTCCCATCCCACCTGCGGTAACTTTTCACCGACTCTATGCAAGTAAATTACAAGTATTCCACAGCAATAACAGCAAAATTACATTCTTCAACCAGTATTGACATTTTTTACCCCACTTACATTATGTATAAGTTCAGTTCTTAACCTTCAGATACAATTGTAATTATCACAAGACCAATGGGACAAATTAAAAACAGCATATGGTGTCACTCAAACAAGATTTACTGTAAACTAACAGAATACATGGTTAAGCATTTTCCAAACCAGGAACTCTTAAATGAACATTTGGAGTGACAATTCAGTCAAACACTAAAACTACTAGATACGATCTACATGAAGTATGTCAGTGGTAGTAGTATTTGTATTAACTGCTATTTATGCAAAGAGAGTGTAACACTCTAAGTAGCTATTTCAGCATTTCTGCTGACATTATGAGATTTTTAAGGACTATTCCTTTTATACTTTGCAAATGTCATTTTTATTTCTTATTATTTCAAAACTGTTTACACTGGATCTACTTGGCCCCTTTTTGCTTTTGAGGTTCACCTCTCAGCCAACAGTCCCCAAGCTGCTTGTTGCAGCCATGAATACAGTTCATACTAATACTACCCAAGTTAGGCTGAGCCAAAACCTGCACCAACATCCATTTCAGACTTAGCTCATTTAAGATTTGCTTATCATCTCAAAGACACTGCAAGTCTGAGTCATTTACACTCTTTAAAGAAGATCTGAAACGCTTCTATTCTGTTTGGAAAGGAGACTAATACCACAGAAATTCAGAAAAAAATTGTGGAAAAATAATTTGCCATGACCTGCAATTCAGCGTGATCACAGTTCTCCAGGACCATGTGAGTGGTTAAAGAATACATACTTCTGAGGCAAGAAGATAAGACAAACCTTCAATCTGGATGAATATTTAATTGTAGAACACTATGGTAGATTTTTCATAAAGGAACTGAATCATCTGGCTATTTGTAACATAGACTCACCTTTCTACAAAGTTCAAAACTCTACTTACTGCCATTAATTCTTCTGTCTGCTACAAGATCATACTTGCCAAGAAAATCCACATTTATCTGTCACACAATAAATATAAAACATATGCTCTTTCTGAAACTCAGTGTTCTTGCATTACATCTAAGGCAGGGCTGTGACAGTCAAGGTAAGATTTAGACTTTAGTTGTTAAACTATACAAATATAAATATAGGAGACACATCCTAACCTTCAAACAGAAATATTTGTTGCAAATAAAAGGTATGCACTACATAAAAGAGTATTAAAACTCATAAAGGTGGTAATTTTCAAAATGTTCTGCAAAGCTTATAAAATATAATTAATTTTATTAGAATTGCAGTTTCTCACCTGACAGCAATATTTCCAACACTTTTAAGTTCCAAAACACCGACTCATGAGAAAAATGGCAGATGAATAAAACTCTCTCTCTCACCTCCTCATCTCCCCCACTTTGTTGCTGTTGTTGCATGTGAACTTTCTGCTGTTGTTGCTCTGTATTATTTCTCAGCTAGATGCTCCTTAAAATCCATAGGAAATAATACAGAAATTTCAGAGAAAGTAAAATATTAGTAGTCAAGAAATATCACTTTTTTTGTACATAGCTTGGTTATAGAGAGGAATAATACAGAAGAGAATAAATAGAAAGATAGTTTTGGAAAAGATCGTATTGGAGTGCATTCTTGCATTTAAATTCTGTTTCGTGTGGACACTTATGGAATTGTCATGTGGGAATGAGGCAGTCATTAATCTGATTTTTATCTTCTAAGAAGGGGCATATGCTCCTCTCATTTGCTGTACACATTAACAGCTAGTAAGTAGCAAACGAAATCACAGGATACTAGTTTAGCTTTGCCTAAGATGGGTAATTTGTCAGACTCCAATTTTTCTGTAAAGAGTTACTTATATCTCACTATTCAGTTGGCTGACATCTGGGGTTGGCAACACCTGAAAGTGCACTTAATGAGTTCACCAGTGTTTCCACTGGAACTGCTGACTTTAGTAATTGCACCATTACATTTACTGTAGGAAAAAAAAGTACAAACCTGAACGCAATGAATTAAAAAGGTCAGTGAGATAAATGTTACTTTTTGTGCTAATACAATTAGACTGTAAATGGTAAAGAAAAAGGAAGACAAAACATCTCATACATAAATTTTCACTGACATATATTCACAAGAATATTTATTTCACAACATTTTCTGTCATTTAAAAACAAGTACTTTCCACTCATGAACTTTTTAAACGGTTAATAAATCATAGTCAAATTAACTTAAACAAGACACTTATTTATCCTCTCTTTAAATATTACTTGAAGTTTATACTCCTGGTCAGCAAACATTTGAATATAATTCTGTTCGACTGCAAGCTTGAGCGATTGAAAAACAAATGGGAAATGAGATTTGCACATTAGCTGTAGGCTTGACTTCCCCGGAATATGTGCTCTTGCCAAAGGATACTGTCATCCTAAAACTGCATCAAGGCTTTATTTGAGGGGTACAAGAATTACTGACAAGCCTCATTCAAAGCAGCTTAGCAAAAGTGTAAGTAAAGACTCACAGACCCTGGCTTCACCGTCTTCAGGGATCAGGCTCTTATGCTTCTACAAGCGTGTCTGTGCCTGCCATCAGCACTGATACCATCTGTACCTATTCAGGAAGGTTACAGCAGCTTAGGATTCTTTTTTTCCCCCCAGAAAATCCATTACTTTACAGTGTTTTGTGCATATTTGACTCAAATATGCCTAAGACAATATTCTTTTAAAAGACCTATCTCATGTAAGTTAAAATTGTTGCCGTTTTTTAAAAACTTAAATATATTTATGTAAAATAATTGGTGCAGTCATTAGTAATAGCATTTGTTCTAAAGGATTATCTGCTTTGTCCTAAATGGCTTGTAAAACGTATCAACAAAATTTAACCATGATAATAATTCCCGTACTCCCCATATGGACAGCATTTTAACTATGATGATAATTTTTTCCCCAAAGCACAGAAAATAGCAATAACACCATATATTAATGGATTCTTAGCATTATCTATTGTATTCTAAAAAAAAAAGAATAATAGAATAGAATCTATAATTTGTATCACAAAACCATTTTTCATGTATTTTCATGTATTCTTTTGAACCACCACTAACATGTGCCATAAATATGTTATTGATTGTGTGTACATTATTCAAAACCAAAAGTTTCATAAAAATTGAACACAGGAATAAATTTATTTTTTCAGATGTGTTTTGGCAGCTCTAAATGCCTATTCAAGATGGACAGCCTTTCTGGAGGCCCAGACGGCATCAGGAAAACACCGTTCTACATTTAGGAATTAAACCTAATATACATATCTTTCTGGCAGCAGCAATACACATTTTAGAAACCTCATGCAAAAAAAACCCCAAAATAAACAAACAACAAACACCAAGACAAAATACGCTATCTTATTAAAATCTCTTAATCAAAGTTCGAGATTTGTGATGAAAGCTTTGATGTTTCACCATTGTTGAAGTTTACTCTGAATACTTTTTGTAATCCAACACTGACAGATATAAAAGAGGATTAGATTTTTATATATTACCATTTAAAGATATCAAGAGCCTTGCTTGACACAGAAATTTTAAATAAAAATCAGAATTCACAATCAAGGACATTTTCAAAGTCACTTTAAAACTATAATTTCCAACCATCATTTTACATTATAGAATGGAATATTCATTTGAAGAAACTAAATATAGGATATCTCTTTATTCTTTCTCATTCTAAGACTATCTTTGGTATCAAAAATGCTCCATTTACCCATAATTATCTTTTCACACATTGTTCCCAGATGTAGAACTCCCAAAATGCAATTCCACTCATCTGCACCGTGGTTGTGAGAAAGTTTGAAGTGTATTAGAAGTTATGGAATACATTCTGCACTTTTTATTGAAGTATCTTATGAAAATGTGTACACTGTGATTTAGCACTTAAGTAAATTAACTCAAAGACAACATCAAGTCTTTCACCAATGAAATAAAAGGAAACTACTGTGATTGACAGTGCTGGAATTTACTATCATAAAATATATTTTTTCTATTGTCACATTCTTCTCAGTCTCTTAGGAGAGACAAATACCCTAAAAAATCATGACAGCTAGTAATGGCTTTATATGTATGGCACATTTCATACTAAAGGTCTACTAAGAGTACTGTATGAAGGCTGTGGAATAAAAGACATAGCATCATGTAAATGGCAAAATATGCAAAATCAAGGAAAAAAAAGGACATCAATGAATTTACAGTAGAACCACCCACAAGTTAATATTACAAAGACACATGCAATTGTTGTTTCACTGCATCTAATCCCCATGATTATGTCTTCCTTTAATCTCCTTTGGCTTATAAACTCAATATAAAATTCAAGTACACTAATATAATTTTTTTTCATTAGATTCTGCAGATTTTAATTAGATTTAATATTTGAAATGGCTTCATTGATGTAAATAAATGAGGGAAATAATACTATTCAATCAGATTTTCATGAGATATCATCGACTAATCTACAGGATTCCTACACAAGTAGTGTGATGCCGCATCTGAAGAAAATTTTGATAAAGAAGGCAGAACCTATTAAGTGCCATAATAAGTAAGCTTATTCAGTAAATGCAGATAAATAACAAAAGCCTTTACAAATCGAGAAAATCCATGACAAAAAGCAAACTGTTGCTATTCAAAAGAATGAATTAGGATAGTCAGGAAGTCAACCATCTGGACTTTACATGTCAATAGCTGAATATGAATGATTAGCAAGGGAAAGAAGCCTAACTTAGTGTGTTTCACTTTACAACACAGCCATGGAAGAGGAAAGTTATACCTCATTATTAAAAGAAAACTTGTTAGAGCCTATTAATCATAGAAAAGTACAGATGAAGTTACAAAACAAAAAAATCTATATACATTAACAGACAAAAACGCCTAATGAAGTTTTACTTTACAACTGGGAAAGTAAAAGCAGTACTGAAATATGACCTAAAAAGTTAAAAATCTAAAGCTTAAAAAAACTGATTGCAGAAATTAATAAAAATTGAAGGATGAGCAACATTCTTGCACATTAGACACAGGTTTGTGCATAACACCTGGCCTCTGAGGGATGTCCCTCCTTTAAATGACAAACTGGCTCTGAATTATGTGGAAGTCATTAGGGTATCACCCAATTGCCTTTCTTTATATTTGAATAACAGACCACTTCATGGTGAAAATGCAAAAGAAATGCAGATTACTTTTAATTAAAAGACCACACAGTAATATTTTTGCCTCAAAAGTTAAAATAAAAATAAAAAACCAATTAATTCAAAAACCTGAGGCCATTGCTTGCTCTCATATTTTCCTGAGCAATGTTCTCTTGCATGTTCAGTTTCAGAGTTTGTGCGTACAACTCAAATTGCATGCTTTGGATACTTTGTTCCTAAAAGAAAATCAATTATAAGCCCTGTTTTGTGCAAAGAAATTGAAAGAGAAGTTTTATCAATTTTTCTCATATTTGTGTAACATATATGTATACCTCTGTCAAAAGGTCAGCATTTGCATGTATACTATGAGAAAACAAATGAGACACATGATAAAATTCCATTCAATATAGAAGCTTCTACTGCAAAGATCATTGCTCACATACAAAATGTTATAGTTTTCTCCATTGAGAGATTTCTATGAAATTTGCCACAACTGATTTTAGTAAGAAAGGATCTTCTGTACATATCAGTTCCCCAGGCAATTAATAAAACCAGTACACATCCACTACAGAGTGTATATACAATGTCTTGGTAAAGGTAAGGAGAAAAATAGGTATTGCAACAGTTCCCTAAATGCTTAGAAAAAAATATAGTGTCCATTGAAACATTGGGTATTAGAAATCAAGCTGCTGCTTTTTGCATGGGGGTGTTAACGATGAAGGAGAAAAAGCACATAGCTTTTCTCTTGTAATACTGAGGCTTTTAAACTAGGTTTAGTGATTTGGTTAACTTATGTTCAAGCTAATCTATCCCTGTTTTCAGGGAAGTTTTTTCTGGATCACATTGGATTCTATTTGAGACTTGCAGCAGAAGATGAGTTGGTCTTTACTTTTGCTGCAAGTCCTAACAATTCATTATTGCCACCATCTGTTTCAACTCAGTATCCTCAGGACTCTTCCTCCAAAATGCTTTGAAATAGTTAATCACTTATTCTCAGAACATTCTTTTAAAATAAGATATGAACATTCTTTTATGTAGCTAAAAGAATGGGAGAAATAAAAAAAAATATGTTTCATAAAGTAAGTCATCCTAATATATAATTAATCATACAATGATCTTCTTTTTATGGGAGTGTTGTAATTAACTCTCGAAAAACTGCAGATGTACACGCTGTCCCATTGTAAAGGGGAAAAGAAAAGAGATGGGGAAGGTTCGACAAACACACAAACAGAAGCAAATATAATACAGTAAGATGTGTTTTGTAGAGCTCTAGTTACAGTTTTCTCATTCCACCCCTCTCCCTAGTTACTAGTGCATTTATAGCTGGAACTCAGCAAATTATAGCATCTGTGTATTTTGCACAATTAGCAGTGTTCTGTTATAGATAATGGGAGGCATTTGCACATACCCCAAAAAGGCTGTGTCACAAGAGAAATGAGTGCAGCACAGTGCCAGAAGAAAATACTGCTCTGATATAGTGTGGATATAAAATACAACCCTCACACACTGAGTCACCACTTGAAAATACAAATGTTTGTATCTTGTTATTTGTTGTAACCTTAATCTTAGTCAAACTTTGTCTTTTGTTTGATATTAAAGACCTGGGAAAAGTGACTGATCTTGCACTGCCATCTCAATATTGTTCATATACTCAGCAGTCACTCTGTTGTTTTCAAAATGTGTTTCTATGTTGATACTTTTAAGGTGAAGCAGTACTTCAGAGATTCTACCCACATCTTGAATGACTGTATATTTAAGTCAGGTTGGTTTTTTTTTTTTTTCTTCTAAGGGCTTTCTTTGAGAAATAAAAGCAGGAACACTTGGAGAATTCGCACTCTTTATGCACAGAGTAAATAATTTAAATTATAGATGCTCTCTATGGAAAACAGAACATATTTAGACCTAAGGCATTAGAAAAGAAAGATAGGTACTTTAGATTTATATCCTCAATACAAGATACTTTGAAATTTTCGGGCAGGATATACTGCAATGTCTACTATTATATTACTGTTTCCTGTCAATGACTACATAGATTATTCAGTCTGCCCAGAATGAAATACTGGATGTAAGATCAGCACTTCCCCAGGAAGAAGATAAAAAGAGGCTAACTTTCAACTCCGCTTCCCATTCACTCTGAAAGTCATTTTGTCTCTTACCTTGACATAGTTTACCTTTTACTAAATTCCTCCTGTCTTACTTAACAGCTGTCTTGTGTTAGGAGAAGGGAGTGAGCATTTCCTCGAAACAGCCACACCAAAATTTTGCGCTTGAGTCCTAGCCATAAATGGCCCTGAGGACTACCTGCTGGTAACTTCCCAGTCTCCTACATGTGCATACTGCCCCGTTTGAAAAAAAGAGCGTGCCTGGATTGCATACACCTGTCCTGGTTTTGACTGGGATAGAATTCATTTTTATTCTTAGTTGCGAGGACAGTGCTGTGTTCTGGATTCAATATGAGAATAATGTTGATAAACCACAATGTTTTGGTTGTTGTTGAGTAGTGCAAAGGACTAAGCAAGGACTTTTCCATTTCCCATGCACTACTGGGACAGTTGACCTGAACTGGCCAAAGAGATATTCCATTCCCCAGAACATCATGCCCAGTGTATAAATTGATCTCAAATGGGCTGATGAAAGTTGAGGATGGGCTGGACATCAATCAGCGGCTGGTGAGCAATTGTATTGTACATCACTTGTTCTTTTCTTGTCTTTTCTCTCTTTTCCACTCTCCTTTTTATTATTAGTATTATTAATAGTAGTGTAAATGATTAAACTGTTCTTATCTCAATGCATGAATTTTAGGGTTTTTATCCCTGATTCTCCTCCCCATCCCACTGGTTGGGTGGGTTACATATGGGTTAATGTACTAATCAGTGAACAGCTGTGTGTTATTTAGTCACTGTCTGGGGTTGAACCATGACAATGCCATATATATATATATATCCCAGAGCCCACCAGACAGAGCTTAGAAGTTGTCCACAACAGATTATCTGGGACCAAGTGCAACTGCTTTGGGGGTAAACCTGATCAATGAAGCACTCGTGGAGTATTTTTCTAAGTTTGTATTAAGTGGGAGAAGATTGTACTGCTCTAACTTCCTCAGGCAGAAAGATACCACTGGAAATGTTCATGCAATATCCATAAGCAGTAGTTAATTATTAGAGAATGAGTAAAACGTAATTCCTCTATTTGTATTACATGATGCCGGAAGGGAAACTGTAGATTTTTGCAAACACACTGAAGCACAGTAAATTAACAATAGCTCTCTACATAGACTAAACTTCACTTTGCACAGCTGCCACGACTGTCATTGATTTCAGTCTTAAGGAGTGCAACAGATTGAACTGCATGATGCAATATTAGTCAGTGATACATTTAGTTTCTTCCTTCTCTATGCTTTTTCTGTAGACAAACAGTTGTGGTTGTTTATGGATAGGATTAAACAACTGTAACAGTTTGTAAAAACTATTTTTTTTTCCAAATTTAGTAAATGCTGGTAACTATGATTACTTGCTTTCTCAGCCAACTATAGTTGTGATACTGTTCTCCAATCTGTGAATTTCAATAACATGCATTTTTATTTACAGTGAAAGCAATAAAAATTTGAAATTACGACTTTCTGTATGCAGTCTTAATGAAGTATTTTCATGGAGCTTTTGTCATACTAATATTCCTCAATACAGAAAATACCTCATAAAAGAAACTAATGTCATTCCAGTGCAAGTTAGCAATTATTTAGAAAGTTTCAAAAATAAAACTACATTGGATTCCTCACCTGGAACATATCCCCACCACTTCTTTCCTCTGCCTCCCTAATTCAAGACATTGTCAAGAGCTTTTAAGTATTTTGATACTATGTTCTAGAAGCAATAAATATCTAGACAGAGGGAAAGAATAATAGCAGGGACATATCAGCAACAACATAACTCTTGAACTCAAAGCTATCATTTTTGGTGTTTATTGCTGTATTACCATTTTGCTCTGATTTAGCCTGAATTTAACACTTCCTTTTTTCATTATTGCTTTTGAGAACAGCAAAGAAACTTTTCTGAGCCCCTTTCACATTCTGTTACCATCACTTCAGTAAAAGAATTGTGAAGTTTCTTATCAGTCATAGATATATAGATAGATAAATATACATATAATTTAATGTAGAATATCACTGATAGCTTCATTTCAGGTAGTCCGGATAGCAAATTATGTTAAGGTTAAGGTGATTTTAAAGGGCAATGATAAAAGCATTGAAATATGGCATCCAATCCCTTTCTATGCCTGAAGACAAAAGAACTATTGCTGTCTTCTTTTAAAATTTATTTTTTGATGGCTTTATTACAACATCCACTAATCCCAGCAGAGGAAACAAACCACCAGATAACTGGGAAAAATACCAACTACGAAATCCAAAGGGTTAAATACAGCTTTCAAATAAAAGGTTTGAGTGAAAAGGCAGTACAGTAGTAAAACCTGCCCCCATGTTTTTCTATTACTTTGGTGAGGAAGAAAAAGTAACTATTTATAAAAAAATATGAGTTCTGTTCCCAAAGTATGGAGATTTCTTCACATTAAAGCATGTTTCTAAAAAGAGGAAACAAACTTGCAGAAATAAAAATAATGACATACAATTCTAAATGCAGAGAGTTAATCACTTCTAATAGTTTAACGTACTTACATATAAACTATGTATTTTTTAAACTATCTGGGACTATGGTGAATTCCAATCAATATAAGTAGCCTGTGGTCAAAGACAGCTTTCATCTTTTATAGACTCTTGCTAAACTACAGCCTTTCCTGTTGCATCCTGACCCACAGATTGAGTGCTTTGCCTTTATCACTTTGAGATTGGATTACTCACTGAACCCTGCTCAGGGCTGCCTACAAAGCTCTTCTGCTACCAAAGTGCAGAGGAAGGATTTATGCATTTATACAATGAAAAAAAAAATGCCTACCACCCCTGAACTGGTAAGGAGGAATTTAATTAGCTCTGCATTCAGGGTGTTACAGCAGACCTGAAAATATCAGTCTTTCAGATTCTTATATTATTGTCTTATATCTTGAAGTCAATTAAAACATGAATTCTGATCTAACTTCAGAAATAAATACAGCAAGTAATCTCCAGACTTTGGTTTGGAATGTCCCATTGATTTGTAATCTTTTGCCATTTGATAGATACTCCAGTTTTAAAAGGAATTTGGTTTTACATTTATATGATACAGTTTCTCAGTTTAAAATAGAAACGCTACTTTAGAACTGAAATCAGTGGATTCCCACCAACAGCTTCAAGAGGCTCAGAGTGAACGCATACATATGGCTTGATCATTACACCTACATTTTATCTAACACTGGAAAGTCTGACAAAAATGTATCCAAATGAAAAACATTACAAATAAAGTTCAGAAATCGGATCAAAGTAAATACTGGAACAGTAAACTCCATGTCCAAATTAATTATTTCCACTCTGTAGCATTTCTGATCTGCAGCAATTCTTGAAGTCCAGTGTGGTTACATGGACCTACAGAGCCTGCCAACCATGGCGCTGACCATGGCTGTTGGTATGAATCTTAAGTCAAGCAGTGGAAATACTGGAATTGAGGCACTGGAGCAGTTTTCCATTTTTCTCTAATTGTGGAGTGATAACTGAACACTAGCCATTAGCACACATAAAACAACAATAATGATTAGAACAACAGAGCAAGTTTTTAGCTCCAAAGGGTTAAATGGTCTACACAGCTGGATGAAATTCAAGCTGTTCCTCAATTTACAACTGCATGAAATGTGTGCCTATGTGTGCACATGCTTTAGAAAGTTGCATTTTTATAAGAAGTGATTCTGATGCACTTTACAAGTAATTAAGTAATTTACAACTTATTAAGTAATCTGATTGGTTTAGACACAGAGTAAAACATTAAAACCAAAGCATACAATTTTGAGAACTGCTGTATTCTACACAAGCAAAAAAGAGAAAGAGCAAGTGGTTTTGATGAGGACATATAGAGAAGAAAATCTGAATGTATCCATAAGTTTATGACTGATCTGCTCTGGAAAACCACCTTGAATCTTTGGGTATGAAATATAAGTGATAAACAGATTGCAAATAGGGAGGAAAAATCACCACGAAACCAGCATGAAAAGTTCATATTAATATCTCATCACAGCAAAGGATAAGGTCACAGTAATAGGCTTAAAGCCATATTTATCAGTTTTTCATTGGATACTACCGCACGAGCTCTTACGGTATCAGTGACCACATTAAAGCTTCTAAATGAAAGCAATAGCTATTAAAAGGCAAACAATTAGGACCATGACCTTATTTCCACTGAAGACATAAAATAATCAGATAACAGAGAATTGGAAAATATACGATTTGCGATGGTATAATCAAAACAGGTACCCCGTTTGGTTTAAATGTCTGTCCAGCCACAGGTTTAATTCAAAGAACTTAGTCTTTGAAGAGGAAGGGAATGAATCCAAGGGAAGAAGTGCTTTAGAATACTTACCATGGAAAAATGTAAAAACATACAACTATCCTAGTTTTCATGTCCTTTAGAAAAGCTGAACTTTTTCAAGCTTTTAAATTAGAAGAAAATCTCTTAGGTTTGCATGATAGTGCAACTGTGCTTGTTGCTCAGAAAAAGCTGGTAGTATTACAAAGAGGAAAATCCAATGATATAGGTTGTTAGCAAAGAGCTTTTCTTCTGAAGCTGTATGCTCTCAGGTTCCTTACCATCGTACTTACCAAGATATGCATAGTCTACACACAGCAAATATTAACTTTGGAAAGTATGATTTTCATAGACTTCCATTTGTCATGTGCTTGGCTCCTGAGTTTTTCACTGGAAACTACATTTCTGATGACCTCTTAATAAAGCTTTGATCTGAAGGAAAAGAGTGAGTCACAGCAGCCAGAGGNGCATTTGTTGAAATTTAAAGGAAGGTATTGAAAATGCAAAATATATTTGTAAGATGCACTAGAAAGAGACATTGCTGAAAGATGAATAAATAAGGACTGGCAAGGATGTGAAATATGAAAGGATTTCTGTAGGATTTCACTGTAGGATGGTGAAATATCCAGAAAAAACATATGTCTGAACAACTTTCTTGAACAGCAAGCCTGGGGGCGTTGCTGTATAAGGTCCAAGAGACTTCCTTCTTAATAAAAATCTCGAGCAACACCGATATTAATTACAAAGATACGGTTCCAGGCAATCAGAACAGAACAATCTTTTAAGCAGATATCTTCAAAAATGGTACTAGCAAGGTAGCCTTAAATTATAGCAAAGAATATTAAGGCAAGTGCCTTCACAAGAAGTGCAAGAGCAGAGAGTTGGGGCAGTGACCCATTTGTCAGTGGTCTAAGCCCATGAGTCAAAGCCTAGAGTGTCAAATTTATGAGGTTACTCTGGCCTTTTTTCACAAATACAAACATTTCATATCTTTATTTACGGGAGGCATAAACTATTTATTTCCATTGCCCCAGAGCGCCTGACAGCCTCCCTAGTCTTTTGAGACAAAAGAGAATTATTTTTCTGTTACAAATGTATCCTGGAAAAGAAATGAAGTGCAAGCTTTCTATCACTTAGACTGTGATTAATTTGCTTACAGCAGATTTTGTGTTGCATTTCATTTGCTTAGGGCTAGTTTCTGGCACTGTCAATTACACTGAATCATACAGAAATACTCAGTTACAGAAATCACATGATTTGTTACAGCCTCCACAAGTGACAAAATCAGCATGCATAAAATGGTCTTATATTCTGTTTTGTTCCCTCATGGGGGACAATTTCATAATGTAAAGAAGCAGAACAACTTAAAGTTAAGTTACGTTTCCTTTCTCAATTGTCAGAGGCTTTGCTATCTGTGTTCACCATAACCAGGAGCTGCAAAAAGTTATTGTGAAAGGAAAGGTAAAGCAAATGCCAGTGTTTAAAGCAGATGAACAACATGTGATCATTGACTTCTTGTGCTTTAAAGTATTAGCGGCTTCAAATCTTGGATCCTGATGACCAGTTACCTTATTCAAATATGACACATGTTGAAAAAGTTCAGAAACTTCAATGGCTTTCAAGGAGCTGTCTACATAACCGAAGCATCTCCTGGGTGCAGTTCCATTGCACCCAGAATACACAAGAAGGTTGTTAAAGGCTGTATGGAGATAACTACACCATCTTTTTAGTGTCCAGATATTCTCTGAGTGGGAAAAATCCAAAGCTGTGTGACTAGAGAAGATTTACAGTTTCTTTCTATTACTTAGCCTCCAGTTGCACAGTAACTGTCTAAAACGGCCTTCTTTGAAAATAAGACTACTGTATGCATTTGGAAGATTACTTTCCTTACACATAGCACACTATTTGCTGAAAAGATCCTGAACGTCTGTTAAAAATAGTTCATTCTGTCAGGAACTTTCAAAGACAAAAATATGTATTTGCTCTGTAAACACACACAGAAGCCTGGAAAATGAGGCACTGTTCTTGGTAGCTCTGGGTAATCCATAATTGCTACTAGTATATAAACAATGATTTAGTCTTTGCATGGGGGAAAAACTAGAATAAGTACATAAGTTGCATTACTAACTCACTAAAAGATTAAAATTTTCCATTAAAATTAAATTAAAGCCTATTAGGGTTCGTCAGCACATTTGGATGCCCACCCTCAACTACAGTTAGCAATCTGTGTGTATCATGCCCCATTAATAAGCCTCACTGTCAGTGAAGGCTTCTACTAACACAGCTCCTCAGCTGCTGGCGGAATCAGGGCAAGGAGGGCACATACTTTGCTACCAGATTTGTAAATTTGTCTGGGATCTTGGCTTATGAACCAAGCTGTCTTCTAAATAATGACTAAGGAATAAAGACTTTCTAAAGAGTAAAATAACATTCAGCTACTACTGCAAGAAATACATTGGATTGCCCTAAGTCTTGTGCCTGGTTGAGTAATGAATACAGCAAGCTGACTGTTAGCATGCCAGAATGTGATGGCTCCCATATAGAAAGCATAACTTTTCTCAGCGAACATAAAAAAAATAAATCTTTTTTTACATATACTCAAAAGCAAAAATCTATTCAAAATCATCACAAGTCAAATCCTTTAATTCTGCTGATCCCTTTATATAACTATTACCAAATCACACAGTTTCCTTTCTACCTCTACCTGACAAATTTACAGGGAATGGGTAATTTAGACATACTGGTATAGATAAAGCTGACTGATACATGGAATATATATACCAGGTTGTGAAATTAGACAGCACAACAAAATGAAAATAAATAATGCATACTCTCTTAGAAGACAGATTTCTCAAAAAGTTTTGAAGATAGACTGCTTTTCTACTCAGCTTACTTTTAATTCTGAGAAAGCCTGGAAATTTTAGGTCCCTTTTAGGACATAGGATCTTGGCCAGCAGAAACTGTAGAAGAGGTAGTGAGGTTTCAACTAAAGAAAACAAGTATAAGACAAGAATGTCCTTGTTTAACAATTTTCTAAATAAGAGACAACATTTTTAACTTCACCGAGGGGTGAACTTGCCCATTTTAGAATTAGCACCCTTTGATTTCAGGGTTATTGGCCTTTTCTGGTGTTATTGATAGTATGAAGAGATTGATGCTACAGTTCTCTTTGACTACATTTAATTCTGCAGCATTTTCTACTTTCACACTGCTGTCATTTATCTAGATGGCAAAACATATCTCACTCCAAAAATATCACCTCTGGAAATTTTTATGACCAGGAAAAGAATATCTGGTCATGAAATGGAATCAATTCTACATCACATAATGAAAAAAAAAAAAATGGTGATGTTGAGAAGTAATAACTCGAAAGATTAAGTGTACCATTTTTTGCCTATTACAGAGAAATAAATGAAACTGAATCTGTGCTGTGCACGCTATGGCACATAAAAGTGTGACTAATCAATTTATGGAGAATTTTCTATATATTGTTACATTTTGCATCCATTTTCTCCCCTCTGTGTGCAATAAGAATTTCCGTTTCCTCATAAAGTACTCTCCTATCAGTTTCTCCTTTGAGATTCAAAAAGCAGTTACTTACAAAAATTTTTTAAAAGCCAACAAATGATTTTTTCTATTCTTTTCCTGTTTTTTCTTTTTTTTTTTAACCTTAAGCTTGAATAGCCATTAAAGGTAAAAACCCTGAAATATCCACAACCAATGAAAAAAGTAAGCTATGTTCTCATTTATAAACAACACTAATTTGTCTACACATGTATCAAGTGCTTTCATAGACCTTGCCACAGAAGAACTTTTACATTTTCACATTTCCTTTGTCTAAGTGCTTATATAGTGGAATGAGGTTCATGTACGAGGAAATGTGAAAAACGCAAAGTACATTCAAGCTAATCTGTAGTTTCCTCTGGCTTAAAAGGTGTCATTATTGAATCTTACTTTACTACAGTACTTGCAACCAATTAAAAAATATGCTCCAGTTTATGTTTATTATCAGTAAGATAAAAGATATAAATAAGGTTATAAACATATAGGAAGGATATTTTTTCTGTTCCTTTGTGTTTTGCCTTGACAATATTTTACGTTCTTTCGTAATTCATATTTCCTGTCAAAAGTAGCTTCCATTATTCAATAAAATTTAAAAAAACATAGTTGGTGTAGAGGACGTTATATTAATGATGTAGAAAAGAAGACATCAAGAATTTCAGTACTTTCCTCAGCAGAACCATCTTCTAGTGTTTCTAGATAGTTCATTCTGTAAGAAAAACTTCTTTGTTTCTCTGGTGGAAATGCTTATTTTTGCATTTGTATCGACCTGAAGACATCTGCAACATCTCCATTTGATAAACTCCTAACAGATTGTTGGTTTAGTTAAATTTCAATTTTCCTTTCCACCACGGACTTCACTGTAGATGGCCAGTTATTTAATTCAGTAAAGCAAGCCCAACTCATATAGTCTTTATACTTTGTTTGTAAAGGACTTTGCATAGTAAATGAAAAGGTTTTATTATTTGCATTCCCTTCAGTGGAGAAAATGTTCAAGTTAAGTAATGCAATTAAAGGTGAGAAGAGAGTAATTTTCTACATACTCTCTCTGGTGGTTTTATCAGTAGGAGTCCTAAACCTTTAAACACTTTCACAGTAGCAATCTGTTCATTTATCACTCAGAGGTTTTATTTTAGCAGTCATTACAACCTTCTTCAACACACTTCTTCTAAATGTCATAGGCCTATAGGAGGCCTGACATATACCTAAGATACCAATTCTTAATTCTAAGGATTTTAACAAATAGTAGTTACATTGTTTGGAGCCAGTGGGGTTCTACAGGATTTTGTTTAGAGTTTTAGCCTTTGAGATCCTGGCTAAGCAATGTGTATTATTTTTCTTCCAATATAAAACTCACAACTTTCCCAGAAAACAAAGAAAATACAAATCAGAATATAAGTTATATTTGCCATCAGTAGTTAACTCAACATATGATATAAACTGTTCAAATATATAAGATTATAATTTACTGATACACAGACAGAAGTCCTATTGGAGGATCATTACCTGCGGTAGCTTATCTGCATCATTATACTGATCTTGGAGGCTGAAAATCTGATTTTCATCGAAAATACACATAAATTACAGAGCAACTGTGAAAAGTTTTCCATTACAAATTTAGCTTACTGTTATATCCAAAACCCTTCAGATGCAAGGAAATAATTTCCTTATAATTCTGTCATTTATGACATCTAACTCTATAAGACTGCTGATTTTAGTTCTAAAATAATTTTGTTCTGGTTTGGGTTTTTTTGGTTTGGGTTTTTGTGGGTTTTTTTTTGAAACTAGGACAGTTGGATATCTGCATTAGAGAAAACAGGAGATTTCAACACACAGCACTCTCCAACATGACTTCAGTTAATTAGCCCTGTTATTTATGACAATTCCTGTGGAGCAAGTACTAAAATACAACATGACAAAGTAAATATGAATCATAAATCCCTGGAACAAAAGTCTAGACCTTAAAAAGACTAAGCAGGTAACCATTAAAGAAAAAGTTCACAGAAGTGCAATGGATTTGAAAACACCTCAAATTAACAGAAAGGAGACAAACAAAATTTCTAAACATACCTTGTAATGCTATAAAGCAATCCAGAATTTTAGACTAAATTAATGATAAACTTGTACTTCTGTATTAAAATGCTATACGTTTGAGGAGGGAAAAAATAAGTTAATTTCATGAACATCAAGAAATTGGGAGGCTTTTTTCTATTAATAACAATAATAATAACCAAATACATAACTTCTCATATTGTATTTGAAAATCTTAATAATTTAAAGAAGTATTGTATGCCTGTAATGATTTCAGTTGAAAGCAGACTTGTTCAGCAACAGACAAACATAAGGAAAATAAAATGACCAGAGAGGCCTACCTTTTGAAAGATACTTCCCTAAACAGCAATTTAGATATTTTGTGAAAAGTCTTGAGTTGATTTAGATAACTCTGGTGCTGTACAAAATGGATGGAAAAACTGAAAACATGCTTTAAGGAAAGCATCAAAAAGAGGAAACATATACACTGGAAAATTGAAGACTACAATGCGAGTTTTTGGTTTCAATATAAAATGCGAGTTTTAATTAACATTGATTATTTTGAAGGAATGTTTTCATTTCTAGTTTTCTTTAGAAGCATGAAGAAATTAAAATGAGTTGGAAATAAAGAATATATTTCTTTCTTCTGAATAAATTGTCAATATCCTTTCAGGAACCTAAATGCTCAACTTTGAACATGCATTCACCCACAGTAAATATACACATGTAAAACCTTCCTTACAGTTTTATTCTTGAAATATATCCACATTCTGGTTAGCTCATGTTCTTGTCCATATTCCCTTCCATATTGTGTTCTTTCTACTTAAGAGACTACAGCTAGTCCTGCCATGACTGAAAGTACAATCCAAAATCCCCTCTGTGTTTTACAGACATTATTCTGAAAAAAAGAATTAAGACCTCTTATATCAAGAAAATGCTGAAAAGTTCTTTCTTATAAGGTTTGGTTTCTGTAAACCTAGAAGAAATTAAAGTTCCTCCTAGATAGCTGAAAGCCTTTCTCGACTGTGAGACACAAATGGGGAGGATTTTCTACATGTCTTTATGGATACGGCAGCATGGTGGTAGCTAAAGGGCTACCAAATTTTCTCCTTCTCATTCAACATCCTACTTTTGCCGCAAGGAACCCAGCATGAAATGAGGATGGGAATACATTTTTTTTGCCTTTTGCAAGCTCATGCTTAAGAACTACAGAGAAGAAAGCCTCACACAAACTGCAAAATTTCTGATTTCAAGCACATCAAAACCAAAAAGGAAACAAGCGAGGCACGCTCTACTTATATCACCATTAGAGAACACTTTAATCCATTTATTTAAATCATCCAATAAGATTTGGTATTCAAGTTATATGTTTAAAAAAAAAATTCCAAGCTTATTGCACAAGTCATTTACCACCAAATCCATTTATTTCTTGCAATATAAGAACTCAAAATGCACACAGAATGCTTACATAGTGATTTCTCAGTGAGGGTTGCTGACTCTGAAGAGAGTAAATAAAATAGGAATTTATCTTGTAGTGATGTAATATATATTTAACAAAACTTTAAAAAAATATTGTGTCATTTCAGATTTAAACAGGGACAATAGTTATTTCTGTATCAATTTATCAAGCATATTCTACTAATTAGTCTTATAAAAATATTTTGAAGTCAATAGAGTTAAAGAGATGCACTCCAGCTGATAATGATTCTAGTTCTGCACACATCTGGGTTTGGATTTTGCTTATGCTGCGGTGTTTTCATTGCACTGTAACCATGTAAATGAGTCTTCAGTTAAACATAAGGTATGTTTGCAACATAACCCTTTATTGCTTTCTGGAGATGGTGTATTGGATTTAAGTTATTGAAGCACACCCGTTAATGCCAAAAGCACTAAATGCATGCATCAGTTTTAGTAAATATTGAAGAATTTTGATAATTAAAAGGTACAATCAGTACCTTGTAGAAATTAAATTCTTGATCAACTATTAAAACCTTAGTGTAAGACAGACAATACTCAGGAAGCCTTTTTGGTGGGTTTGTAGTTGAATAACGCAAAGAAAAGCACTGTTCACAAGTTTGGTGTTAACAAAATCCATGAACAAACTGTTAAACATTTACTGTCATTTTTATAAAAATTTAGCCTACAGACAACACCACCATTATTCAGATATAAGTTTTGGATGGTTGACAGTCTAATGAAAATGAGAGCTTTATTATACATATATATATAATTATTATTGGGGCATCACTTGCTTATTCTGTACCTTTTCACTATGTTCTACAAACACCACTGCTTCCATTAAAAACAGCGCTGTCTCCCTCTTTGCTCCCCCATTTCTGCTTCCATTCAGCTGCTCTGAGCACCATGGATAGCTTTGAAGTTTGCTGCAGAAGTAAGAGAAAGCTGCTTCAAATTAGCTGATTCTTGCTAACATAGCAGACAGGAGCCAAGAAGGAAAAGAACAAAAGAGGAAGAATGCTTCCTTCCTGACCTGTGATCCAATTGTCATTGTAAGTGCAAAATATTGCAGAATGCAAGATCTGCCTGAGTTCTGAGCTCATGGGGAGCCTGGGGGTCATGCCATTCAGGAAAGATTGATCTCCCAGGGTCATCCAACTCCCACAACTCAGATGGATGTGGAAGCTGAGAGGTCTTCCCTGTCATAGCAGCAAGATATTGCTGAGTTTATAAGTGAAATCTTGCAATTATGAGGGGAAACTGCTGCCTCTCAGGTGAAGGAAGGTTTCAGAACTAAATGGCAGATGTGAGGCAGGACTCCATATATTAGTGCTTCCAGTGAGCTCAGCAAGATCTTGGTTCTGTTTAGCTGCAGTTATTTATAGTGTCATTTTTTCCCTGGGTTTTCTTTCACTGTGAGCACTGTATATAGAGCAAAAAATAAATATTGGGCACTTCTTTTGTCTTTTCCTTCTATAAGAAAGAAAAAGTAGTTTTTAGACTAGTTAATATTGCCCTAATCTGAAAATACTGTTTTGGAGTAATGTTAAGCAAAGGGCAACACATAGGAGTCTGTTCTCAAAGCAGAGGTGAAAGAATGATTTAAAAGTTATAATCTCCCTTCAGCTCTCCATTTTAGACTCAGGTTAAAATGTTCAGTACAGTACATTTTCCAAGGTAGTTGTCTTGGAAACCATGCTTTTAAACTGTGCTAATAAACAGTATAGGTAGGTGAAGCATCTACCCTCTCCACATGCCAAGGCCACTAGAGAAGATCCATAAGTGCCTTGGAGACTGATTTGCACAATCATGGTACTTCTTCCAGTGGAAGTGCAAGTGCTAAGGACTGTCAAGGACAAGACAGTCCTTTCCTTCCTGTTACCAGGTCTCAAATGGCCCAGAATTTAAGAGGGCTCAAAGAAATTTATTTGTCAAGGTGTGTACTTTTAAAGGTATCTATAAACATAGATATACAACATTTAAACATCTTGGTAATGTCTACATTATGCTTCCATTGCAATTTCTCTATGGCTGTCCCTACAGACCAGTGCAGTGCATGATTTTATTTTGCTTTTTCTACTTCTATGTTGCACCTGTATTAATGAATCCTATTTTATGCTTTGGTGCCTTCATTTTGATGTGACTTCCTTCCCGAATTAAAAGCGTGCAAATTGATCTATGTTGCTTTGATGAAGAGTAGTCATGAGGCAAACTTTCAGTCATGAGTGAAACTATGAGTATACTCTGAGTAAACCCATTAATGTTCTTCAGTTATCAAATAAATAACACGCTTGTGTGTATAACGTTTTTATGTATTCCAAGTTTCATACTGCACATTCACTGAGGCTAAACATTGGCTACGCATGGAGACAAATACTAAATTAGTGTCCATAAATTATCTTACACCAGAATTTACCAGAAAAAAAATTCAAGTATTAGCAAAATTAGGAATAAAAGGATTTTTTCCCTAGTAGGCAATTCTTCTGAACACCAGTTTCTTGCTAGTAGTAGCAAAGGACATGAGATCACAAACATTTTGTCATCTATTACTTCCACTGTCCGAGGCAAAGGACTACAAACCTTTTGTCACAGTTAATGCCTGAAACCAAAACAATACATTTCAATGATATCATTCATAGTTCTTTATTTGTTTGATACTTGATTATGGCAAGCTATAACACTGTAGCAAACTTTCATATTTTTTCAGAAGATTAATAATGCTTCACTTTCTCACAAACAACTCTCCTTGATCTACCTGCCACCTTCATTTTTGTAAAAATATAAGTAAATAAAGATGCTTGTGTTTGAGAATAAAAATACTGAAAATATGAAGTGAATATACCCTAGAGACTCAGAAAGAGGAAGGAAGTAAAATAAATACTCCTCCAAATAAATATTTGTTGCCTTTATAGAATGTCATTATTTTGAGGAGAATCATGGGTTCTTTACAGGTCAATGCAATATAAAAAAAAAGAATGATCTACCTTATAAATATGAGCTTTGAAAAATGGCATGTTTTCTCTCTTCAGCTATATTAATAGTTGCTTTGAAGTTATTCTGTGGTCTGAATAAAGCATGTGAGTATGTATGGCATGGAATATATGGAAAGCTAAGAAAAATAAGAAGCATTTTTAACTAATGAACATGAGCAGAAGAGATACTTTAAAAACATTGGATGCATTTAAATGAGGAAATAGGAAATACTTTTCAGAAGAAAATCTACCTGTCTCATTATAATTTATTTTTCTAGACCATGGAGACTTTGAATATATGTTTACCTAAACATTTAAGGTAAACATAACATTGAACATGCCATACATACATGTACGGCATGTTCAAACATAACATTGAACATGCCATACACTACAGGAGAGGTACATGCTAGAAATTAGAGAACCTTTTAGTATTGGAGTTAAATTTCCTGTCATAGTTTCCTACTTTTGATTTCAAAAAATCAAAAAATGTCATAGTCATAATCATAAAATCATAAAATGTCATAGTTTCCTACTTTTGATTTCAAAATTTTCAGGGCTCTTCCTGAATGGACATATTCTGCTTCTTTTCTAAGACAATAATTTTCTTTAACAAACAAACAAAAAAAATCAAGAAAAAAGTTTAAAGTATGTAAAAGGATTTTAAAGCTACAGTCTTAATTGATAATTTAATTTTGGATTAATTTTAAAACACACAGATGTGTTTTAAACCGCCTTATTACTCTCTAACAGACATCAAATAACTTATTCCAAAATCAAGAAAATGCTATCACAGTTCTACAGAGCATAGTATGTCAGTAACAGAATGAATGGCAAAGTAGCATATGTAAGATGCTTTAGTAACCCATTAGAGTAGCTCTGATCTTGAACCATTCCTATCAAGCATTTTAGAACTTAGAAAGTTAAAAAAATAGCCTGTAAGGACTGGTAAGAAATATAATTGTTTCTCAGGACCAGTTAAATTATTATTTCAATTCTTAATGTTTTGTGAAGAAAGATAACCCTATGGAATAAAATGGTTATTTTACAAATGATTCTTCAACATTTTATGTGCAAAGTCCTCCATACACATTTAAAGAAAATAAATGTTCTTTTTCTACCAAATTTTGTTTTGTCTTCACTAATCCACCTATTTAAATATCCATCTGTAAAAAGGGTTGAAGGAGGATCTGGGGAACTACAACTAAGAAGGGCAGATATGGCGCTTAGGGACATGGTTTAGTGGTGGGCTTGGCAGTGCTGAGTTAACAGTTGGATTTGATGATGCCATAGGTCTTTTCCAAACTAAATAATTCTACAAAGCCACTTGTGTTTGAATAATTAGGCTGATAATTTTGTTCATATCTTTTAATTAACAAGGGTATTTGGCATCTGTGTTAGTGGATTTGATTCAGTTTATTCTTTCAGATAAAAGAAAAATCATTTAGTACTAGTACTAGAATTTAAATGCATCCCAAGTTGCAAACTGTTCTTTCAGCTCAGCATAAATCTGTAACTGCATCAATTCACTTGGGAAGTTTACCTAAAAGTTTCTTTCTTGATAAATATTTGTAAACTCACTTTTAGGCTAAAGAAAGCAGCTTTTTCCCCAATAGTTACATTGCCATGGTACCTAAATCATGCTTTACATCAAGTAAAACTTGTAAAAAGTCTCAGTAAAAATATAGCTTAGTCAGGAATAAATCACTCTCATAATGTATTACAACATTAATCACCCAAGGCTAAAAAAAAAAAGTCTCCTTTAAAAAAAACACATATCACATTGTCGTGGCAATTCAAGCTGTGGAAAAGTGAAGTTATAGAGATATGAAAATCCGGCTTTTTTCCCCTCTTCCTGCACTATCAGGAACTACAAGGCTGTTGCCATTGCAAAGCATTCAACCATGCAGCAAGACAAAACAAACTGCTTCTTACTAACCTCATCCAAGTGGTAAAGTGTGTTATTAAGTTCAGAGGGAATGTATGTCCATTGATTTTATGTCATGGTATTAGGGCTCCAAGAAAATGAAGAGAGACGAGACCTTCTCCAAAAGTGAACTGTAAGAATTAAGGAAAATACAAGTAACAGGGAATAATGAGGATGGAAACATTAATAATTCTTATTAACTGACCACCTCTACATAGTTTCATAGGAAGCTCTGAAGGGATCACTAGCTTATTGACTATGATAAGAAGCAACCAGAGTTTATAAATCAAATTCATGCGTTCATCTTTATTTCTTGCTACCCTACCTTCACGGAAAGTAACTCTAGACCATCTCCTCAGAGATTAGAAACTTACTGCTGGTTTCCAACTAAAAATATTTCACTTTTTATTAAAAAAAGAAAATTCTTTCTCAATGCACAGATTTCCTTTTACTCTCTTGGTAGTGGATATACTTTCTCAATTCATGCAGTGATTGCATTCCTTTTTTTCCAGCCAATGGCTGGTCATTGGCATTCTCTGACTCGTAAAGACAGGCCTTCTTTCTTTTCTTCCTTTATATTCCCAAACCAGAAGGTTTATAACAAGTTCTAACAGAAATTTCTTTGTCACTCTCTGTGTAACATTGCACTTCACAATATCATATTCCTGTGCCAAACATTCTGACAACAGTGTAAAGAAAGAAATAATAAATATTCCCTATATTGCTTCTGTCCAAATTCTGGTATGAGAGCATTACAATTTACCTTCCCTTAAAAAAATTTCTGCTTAAAACCAAAGCTCCAACAGAATTTATGTTATCCCATGGCTTTTAAAGCAGGACATCATGCCTACTGAAAAACTTCTCACACCCTGAGAATCAAATCCAGCATTTGGAACACTTATATGCTGATTTCTCAGGGGAAAAAAAAAAAAAAAACTCTTGCTACCATCACTATTACTAGAGGTCCAGACCTACTAACACTTTTACCTTGATGGTAATGGAGAAGTTAAGGAAGATTCCCAGTCAGGCCATTCACGAGGCTCACCGTCAGTCACACTCCCAGCACCAAACACTTCCACTGCTGGGACCGCTCCCGCTTCACAGCGGCGGCTCTGGTGACCCGAGGGGTCCCCGCTTGCCCCCCCAGGCACCCCACACTCACAGTCAGACCAGGTTTTCTTACCGGATCGATCCCAGGCTTCCCGTGGCAGTCTCCGGTGTCTCGTTCCATAAAGCCATTTACTCACGGCGCAGTAGCACAGGCACAGCCCGAGCTGGTGCCTCCGAGGAGGAACCCCGAACAAAGAACCCCTTGGACTTTTAAACTTTCCCAGTCGAAGGGCGCGAAGGTCTCGCTCTCCCTCCCGAGGCCCCGGCTCCTGCCGTGTCTCCCAGTGCCCACCGGCAGCGCCACAGGTCCCCGAGCCCTTGGTTATGCAAAGGGTCCGCAGTTCACGGGCTCTCGTCTCTGGCTCTCACCACCGGGGCTCAACCTACAGCCTGAATTGCAGCTGCACCAATGGATTCCTCAATAGAGGAAACCCAAGAAGGCTGAGACTGCTTAGTCTTTTCTAAAGAAATGATCCAAAGACAGATGCTACGTGCTCAGAGACGTCCTGAAAACTTATTCTGTGTGAGAAGTCCCCATTTTCAAATATGTTGGCTGTCACTGCCTGCCTTGAAGGGATAACATTGGAAAAAAAAGCAATTCCACCTCTAACAAATAACTTAGATTGGGAGTTTGCATGGTAACATAGGCTTAGGTTAGTAAAACTGCAACATATCATTACACTACATTGCCTCATCCTCTAAATTCAGTACAGATGAATGCACATGTGGATCACTAGTTACTAAAAACATCCTGAACTACGCTGAGATTTAGACTCACTGTATACCATTCACACCTTATATAATGTTATTGCTATTGTTTAAGCTGCTGTCATAACATTTTACTGCAGCTACAGTCCTAAAATATGTGCTTAGAGCAGACTGAACTACATAGTTTTGAAAAGGGCCTGAAAAATTTTGGTGGAACAGCGAAAAAACATTTTGTTGACTAATATCACTCAAATGGTTCACAGGGAATTAGGAAGCACTATCAGAAGTGCTGGAGGACTCCTTTCTGACAGAAAACCAATATAGTTAAACAAGAAGTCAGACATCTAGCACAATGAAAGAAAGGAAGCAGTAAGCAAATGGAGAAGGTAACAGTGAAGGCAGGAGGATAATAGGAGGACCAGAAAAAAAGAATGGAGAGATAAGCCAAAAGCGAAGCCCCACATACAAAGAAGAATGAAAACAAGACGATATGAAAGTATTAAAAAAGCAAAAGAAGCCAAAGGGGGGGGGGAGGGGAAGTGTTAACAAGTGTTAATTAGGAATAAGAAACACGAAAAGAGTATGACAGAAAAACTGAGAATCAATATGAGAAACAGAAGATGAAGAAATATGGCCTTGGGCTCAATGCTATTAATTTAATTACTAGTGATCTGCCAGTCTATGACTTTTCTGCTACAAGGCTGTTCCTGCTCATTGCAGACTCTCACAGAGTGATGTTAGTTTTCAATGACTGTCTAAGCTTTTTGACTGTAGGATTGCAGCTCCTGGGGTTTGAGATTGCACAATGGCTCAGAATAAATTGTGTTTTACTGGATTTATAAACATCTGTTTGGGGGATAAACAGATTAGGAGAATGACCCAAACCCACAACTTCTTCTAAATAACAATAGTTCTTTTCCCATAAGGGAAACACCAAGATTTGTAACAATATCTTTTTTTAATTTATTCAAGACCACTGCTTGCAATAGTTACCCTAACTGCTTCTTCAAATAATGCATTCTTTCTGCATCTCAAGTAATAACTACTGGAAATTCTTCAAATCAATTTGCAAAACCTCGGGCTAAATGTTCCCTCTAAAATGGTGGAGAATGCAGGTTTAATTTGGAGCCTGTTAAATGAGACTGCAACAGTTTAAAAGACAGCTAAATATAGTGTTACACATCACTGTAGTTCATTTTAGCTGGAGTACCAGTTATTCATATTCTATTACTCATAATTTCAAGCAATTGGAGGGAAAAATTCATTGACCTTGAACAACCTCAAATATATTTGGTCTATAAACTTTGATATATCCTTCCTTGTGACTGCAATACCTTTTTCAATGTGCAAGTTCTTTTCTAAGAATAATAAAAAATGACCATTTCATCAAGATTTGGAAGCTACTGAGATTGAATCTTTAGCTGAAAAAAAGTTCACTATAGTGCATGGTGACTAGTATTAATTACTAATTTTATGCAAAATGACATGGCAAATTAATTAGCGAGGAGCTATTTTGGTGGATATATGCCAAACCTCAGATTGTTTTGGGCAGAAGTAGCATGGCATTAAATATTCAACATGCTGTGGGATGTTCTGGTTACACTGGTCAATCATTAATTTCCTTTGATCCCTAGAAAGTAATTTTTGTTGCACTCAGCTGTAACTGATTGAGAACAGTTTTTTTATTCAGGCTCCTAATGTACTTTTCCCCCGTTGCTTTCCTCTGATTGAAACTGTTTGTAGTTACACACTTTATCACACAGCACAGGACTGTTGCTTTCCTGTGAATATATACTAATAGCCATTTAATATTACATGTTAATACAATTTGCATTTATAGTGTTACTCTGAAAGAAATTCTAGAAGTACAGTACCACCAAATATTTGAAATGATTGATGGAAATTGGGGAAAATCATAGATGTGCAAAATATTTCTTTTCATCTGTAATAGCTAACACCAATATGTTACACTCTAAGCAGAAATAGCTATTAAAAGCAGATTTCTTTGCTTCAGTCAGGATATTGTAAGCATGTATTTTGTGTACATTTGTACTACCACACTATTGCTGTAACATTAATTATTGCCATTGTATTGATTTGATTCTAAATCGGGGGAATAGCTTTTCTTTAAAGTAGTCCTCAA
The DNA here is from genome assembly GCA_013397565.1 of Ptilonorhynchus violaceus. Taxonomy (NCBI): domain Eukaryota; kingdom Metazoa; phylum Chordata; class Aves; order Passeriformes; family Ptilonorhynchidae; genus Ptilonorhynchus; species Ptilonorhynchus violaceus. The sequence goes on from VZRJ01004555.1 coordinate 1,114,624, forward strand.
CTCTGCTGTAACCAGATTTCTGGAAGGAGAAAAAGTGCTTTACACCTTTTTTTTCCCCCCTTATTTAAAAATTCTGTTATTATAGAAACCAAACTACATTTCAAAATGGTGTAATAATTCAGTTAAATCTATAAAGAAAAACAAGCATTTGAGAGTTAAACTTATATATAAAATCAGAAAATCATTGAATCATTGAGACTGGAAGGGCAGAATCTGGAGATTGCCTAGACCAACCTCCCTGCGCAAAGTATGGTCAGCTAGAGCAGATACACAGGGCTCTGTGCAGTTGTGTTTCGAATATCTCCAAAGCTGGACACTCTTAAGTATTTATTTGCTAGATGTCTTTTAGATTTTAAAAGCTAACCAAAATAAGACGTTTATTTGACATGTAACTTCTGTTTTACTAGTCTTTACTATTTTTCAAAAAAATGCAGAGTATTATGACTAAATAATCACTATTTGATCATCAAAATAGATTCAATTTATTACATATCAAAATAGTAATATAAAATTCTGGCAGTATTTAGCAAAAAAAGTAATGTTTCCCAAGTATTCAATAAAAGGATAAATTGATACACGTTTTATATGAACACTACATCAAATTTTTTGAGATATTACAAAATCTGTACCAGAAAGCCTTAGTTTTCATGACCTTACATATACTTCAATTTTAGCTTCTCTTTAAAAGGAAATCTTATATTAGTAAATCTTTAGCATAACAATATCTACGTAGATGACAGAAGAAAGAGAAGCCACCCAAAGTAATCTTCACCTTTACAGTGCTTGCATTAACAGTGATAGATGATAAATTGGCATATTAAGGTCTTCTCTCACTAGTCACATTAAAGTATAATTTATGCTCCAAGACAATTTTTGAATCTTGGAATCAGAACTATCTTACTCTCCTTCTGCAGAGAAGGAATATCTTCCAAATTTCCAGGTTCTGACATTGGAAATACAGTTTCATGAGTCTTCAGATGAAGCCTTTCAGTTACTATGTTCAATATCTCATAACCACTCCTTATCTTGTTCTATTATAATAGATTGGTTCTCGAAAGTTATTACTAGTTAACTTCTTGCTTTTTATTTCAACCTAACTGCTTCACTCTGACCTTCAGACTTAAAAATAATGCATCAATCTTTTCTCTTATGAAAAATATAAATGCATGAAAGTTAACAATTGAAACTTTTTTATTCCTGTTTTTAAAGAGCTTAAAGCAAGCAGTAGCTTTGCTTCTGATTCTTTACCATTTATATCCCTTACAATTTCTGACTGATATTTAAACTAATATTCAAGTCATGTGGAATTTGAGACCTGCTTACTTCGAGTAATTGTCCCACTATGAAAGTGAATGCATTTTACTATTTTTGAGGTCCAAATAAGAACCAGTAGGGCAGTCGGTAAGTATGATCTTTCTAAATAGTTAGCGGTAAGGATTGACCTGAAAATGAATATATTTATGATTTTCAAATTGCTTACATAACTTGTGAATTCTTTAACTACCTGAAAGTGTCAGGACTTTAATGGAGCATCACATGTCCAAAATGTAAAAAACCTCTTAAGAGTACCATGTTCACCAAAGTAGGCCACTTTTTTTTTCTTGTAATTCTTGTATTTAATAGAATATCCATGTAAGCAAATGGTTTGGATGACATAATTGTCTTGACTTAGAAAAACAGGAAGTGGTACAAGTTACCATTGGAATACTCAAATGTTGAATGCACTGGTGAATTATTTGGATATCTTATTATGGCAAGTTAAACTTAAGATATGCATGAATGCATTGATTGTCTTACTTTAGCATCATCTTAATTAGAAACATGGTACATCTCAAAGAAATAAATGTCCTTTTTTATTGTGATGCACGTAAAATTGCCACTGATTTATTAGTAATTTGACATAACAAAATTAACACAGGAAGCTTATAACAACAGCATGAAAATATATGTGCTATTTGGTATTGAGGATATTCATCTGTGCAACATTCATCATTTCTCTATTTGCACATAGTATAGCTCTGCAGTTCAGGCATTAGTTACACAAAGATTCTGGAAAAAGTTTTGTTTTAAATTCTGCATTTTTAAGAAAATCTTCTAGGATACTTTCTGAACGAATAATAGAAAATATGTCAACACTGTCTGTTTTCCTGGACTTCTTGTCCATCTTACTAGCTTTCCCTAACAGTTCCATCTCCACACTTAGATACGTAAACTGCTCCAAGTATGTGTTCATCCCTATTTTTTTCTATTTGCCTTTCTTTCCTCAGCTTAGTATGTCACCAGGAAGCTGCAGCGTACATAATACGGATCAGCTCCTGTCAACTACTTTTCCAGTCATATTTGATCCCTTTGGAGAAGTTCCAGACTTCACAATCCTGGCAGTTCTCTTCTGATGCAAGTTAAATCATCCTTTCCATCATGCTGCTCCAAGCATTCAACTGGCTGTGATGACAGTGACAGTCATTTATTTGCTAACCCTGCTACCTTTCTGCCACTATTGTTCAAAGCCGTTTTGGGAAAATTCACACAGTAAAGCAGATATGTTAACCACTCCAAAATCTTGTTAACCACTCTAGTCCCTAGAGCTAACTATATATTTAGAGAGTTATCAAATGAGAACAAACAAGCTAAAATACCAGGAAAAGACAATGTACATCAGTGTTTCATACTACTAAATAGTATAAAGTATACTGTTGTATAGGTACCAAATACTTTGCTGCTTTCTAGTCTTGTATTGACAGATTCTTCACTGGATTCTTTTTCCCCAAAAAAACCTGAGGTATATTATATCTGAAATAATTTTTTTTTTATTTCTGAGATGGAAGAATAGAGGCTTCCTTTTGCTGTGAGAATAGAGTATTTCTCTAGAACAGCTGTAGGAATGACAGAGATTGTAAAATCAGCTTTCTTTGAATATGAAACACCAAATAGATGAAACATTTGAAGACAGCATTTTTGTTAGTGATGAATGAGTAACTTCCAATGAATAATTTATTGAGCAAATTGAGCCAATTTTTCTACTTTCACAATATACACAAGCAGATCACAATTTTTGCATTAGCTGAAATAATTTGCCAGATTCTTGTGTGTTGTACTCGTAACTGAATATTGATTATGAAGGGATCTCTTCAAGCCCACCACAGAGAAGTTGCTTTTTGTTTGTGAGATAGCTCAGAAGGTAAAGCTTCTGCACTGAATGGATGAGCATGTAAGCATTTCTAGCAAAACTACGAACGTGGATTTCAATTTTGTCTTGTACGTATTTTTATGGAAATAACATTGTATTTCACCTTCTTTGAACTTTATGTTTTGGAAAAATCAATGGTACACTGCATACTGCAAAAACAAGAAAAACACCAGTAAGCACTTCAAATGAACCTCCAACATCTGAATTCTTTTTCCTTTCTTTAAAGTTATGTTGATTTTTAAAAAGCAATACAGATGAAAACAAAATTAAAAGCAGACAAATCACACCCAGTCTCATGGTTATCTAAGTTGTATTTTATAAATGGCATTGGCATAAAACAGTGTCCTGACATGGCCTGCAGAAGGTTTTCTATAGATAATCTCTAATTAGATAATTATATTATAAACTGCTTTTTTTTAAATTAATCCCAGATCTTTTTGATGAAGCCAGCTTCATACAATAGTTCTGGTTTGGGATAGAGCATAATAATATTAATCATGAAAACAAACCAACACAATATAAGCATGGAATGAATTCAGAACTGATCGATGTCAAATCAGAGTTGTCATCATCAAGATCAACATCTTTAACCAGCTTCTGTGGGATTAAATCATAATTAAATTACCAGAACTAAGCAATGCTATGTGCATTTTTCATCCATAACTTGTTATAAAATACAGTGTTTGAAGCAGACTAGAAAAGAGATAATGAATGATTAAAATAAATGATGAACAAGAAATGAACAGCAAAGAATATACAGAATGCATATTAAGTATAAATGCCCGTGCCCTGGAAAACAGTGATTTTCCAATTCAGTCTAAGGCAAGTCAGCGTACATAACACTGTGGCAAAAAGGTGCATTTTAAAAAACATCTATAAAAAAGGATATGCTTAGACTTAACCAGGGCATAAAATTTGTGACACTAACACAGCAATACTGTATGCATAACAGTATTAGTATCTTATTTCTAGTTAAATAAAAAAACTCACAAAAGCAATTAAGGATGGGAAAAAAAGCCTTAGAATGAGAAAAAGGAAATATTAAAGAGCTAACTTAATCAGATTATTAAAACCTACAAACCCAGTTGTTTTCTTTCATAAACAAATAAATACTGCCTGTATGTCAAAGAGGATTTTAACCTATTTAAGGTAAAATTGTCTTCTTTGGAACATAAGCCATGGTAATGCATAGTCTTGAACAGAAATAATTCTAACCAAGACATCTAGCTGCAGACAGTTGAAAGCTGAATGTAAAGGATGGCCTTCAAAATAAAAATAGTTGACCATTGGATCAAAGTACTGAAAAATTAGATTCTCCGCCTCTTCATGTACTCAAAGCAAGACTGGATATCCCTCTGGAAAATACATTTTGGCACACACATTATGCTTTTACAAAAAATAAGCTATTATGCTCAGTTCAGTGTTCAGCATGAAAGTGCCATCTATGAAAGCAGTTAGACTACCCAGCCATTAAATACTAGAGGCAAAATATGAGCAATCTATTAACTTGACTTCATTGCCACCAACCCCATTCACTCTTTATGCCATAGGTTATGGTCCTAACCATGGTACTTCCACAGTAAGATTAGAGTTATGCATGAGTGTGAATTTGATCTCTGCCTGCAAATGAGTCACATGGAATAAAGCCAAGGCATCAGTGGAGCTAAGACTAACTTCCATACTGAGCTTTCCAGAAAGAGCAGTACAAACAGAACACAACAGGTTTTTTGGTCTGAATTTCATAATACACAATACTTTTCATACTACATGGTCAGACATAACATATTATAGATCTGTTTATACATATCAATAAATGGACAGCAGGTTGCTTTGGATAGGTAAATAAAAAGAAAATTCATCATGATCATAGAGTGGAGAAGCTTTAAGAGAACTGTTTATGGTTGACAGCCTAAGAGTCCAGGACATCTTCATAGAAAGCAAAGTGAAGTGGCTTAAAACATAAGTATTCCAAGTTGTACTTTTCTGAAGAGGGATTGTTACATGTTCTGGAGCCACAGAATCAGAGCAGCATGAATAACCAAAACCAAAGTCACACAGAATGGTTTATAGGAGTTGAGTATAAACCACATGCACAGGCCTGGGCTCACCAACACAAGTCTTATTTGCCACCAAACCAACTGTATAGCCATTTGCAATAATTCTAGCTAGTTAAGTAATAAGATACATGTCTTGCTTCAAACACTCGTTGTTTATCAGCCAGGAGGCGATGATGAAGTAGATAATACAGCTGTTGATAAAGAATCAGCTGTCTGAAAAAGTAAGGTCCGCTAACAACAACAACAAAAAAAATTAAACCCCATGCAGCTACCTGGAAAATCTCAATGTATGAGTGAAGATTCTCAAGGAAGTTACTACAGATGAATGAAAAACTCCTTCCTAGACAAAAAACAATGCATAGCTTTTGCAGTTCAAAAACAAGTTATTATTTCCATATTTATTCCTTCTGTAACATTTTTCTTTTAGTAAATGTTTGTAAGAAAATATAATCAGCTCTTCACTTCCATGATTCCTGATGTGTGTTTGAGTTATTGCTTTGGTAGTGATGCCATTAAAACTAAATTCAGATCTTATGCCTCACCCATGGCTTCTGTGCACGACATACATATGACTACATACTATCTGTAAGGACATGTTATTGCTGCTATCCTGTATTCTCAAGGACAACCCTGAAGCACATCTGCAAAAAGACTTGGTTAAGATGGACAAGAACAGCTTCAATCCCATTCTCTTTCTGCCTGTTATTTTGCAGTTATCTTTCCTTTATTTGGCTTAATTTTACTTAGGGTTTCCTGGGTAGTGGAATTCATATTTCTATCCAGTCGGTAGTACAATCATTGACCACTGAAGTGGAAGAGATTCTTTGTCAGGGAAGAATTTGGAAAAAAGAGAAAGAGTTTAGGGTTTATCTCCTTCAATAAGAAAGGGCAGAATTTACTTGAAATGCTTCACATAACAGGATACAAAATCCCCAAAGGCAGACATCTTAACCTCTACTTCAAGAGAAGAATATTGGACTACTCAAAGGAAAACTAATGTATCTTTTTTAAAGAGGAGAACAGAAAATACGTACTTTGTTCAAAGCAGTTAAAAAGAGAAAGTTCAGACATCACAATGGTAGCTTCACTTAAAAGAACTTATTTGCTCACCTTTAATTTTGTGCTATTACAATTTGCTCATCGGAAACTACCAAAGTGCATCCCAACCTAAAGTCAAGTGTCAAAGTTTTATATAGGCTTCCACAAGAACTGACTTCAAATTATTTCTTCATGTGACATGTCAGTAAATGTTAAATATACATGTTATCTGAAAAAAACCAACCCAAACTAACACTTGAAAATAAAAATTCCAGCAGTACTCCGGGAGAACTTTGAGTGTTATAAAGTGATCTTGAGATGAATTGAATTATTCTTGTTCTACATGATAGATAATTTAACATATGCATTAAAAGTGATAATGATCAGAAGTGTGATTCCACAAAATTGACTTTTATGAATGTATGGTTTCTGCGTGATAAGAAGAAACTTTGCATTTGCTGAAGAAATGAATATTTGAACTTCAGTTTTAAATCCGTATGAGGTATAATGATATTTAAAAAGTAATAATGTTCAGGAATTTATGCAATTCCTACTTTGTACAAAAAAGAACATCATTATCTGGTGTTATAGATGGAACAGTTGAGATAAAGTCCTGCAAAATTCATTATGCAAAGTCCATTGGCAGAGCTGGAAATGGAGCCAAGCTCTGGTGAATTATTTCATTGCAATTATTATTACTGTGAAGTTGTTCGCAAAACCAGTGCAAATAAAGTCCAGCTTTTGATGTTGTATGATTTGTGTTAATATATAGGGTTTCTCTTTTTACTTCTGATTTCTCACAGACAAAAAGATGAAGAGTTGAATAGAAACACAGTATGGGTAGATACTGAATTAAAAATGACAGGTTACTTGCATATGGGATAGTAAGTTTGCTTATCCTCTGTTGTCTCCCTGTTCACCTGTGCCTGTCTACCCATAGCAGAAAAAAATTGTGATTTTATTCAGCTAGGAATAAAACTGGTATTTATTGTGGAAAGCTACGGCAAGATTGTCTGTCTTAGAGAGTGAGTAGTTAAAAAAATGCCATTTATGTGTCATATAATAGTAAAAAGTGCCAGACAAATGAAAACTAGCAATTAAAAAATTGTGCACATCTGCAGGTTGAATGTGGCTGGAAATGTCCAGAGAACAGTCAAGCAAACCAACATTACAGTGGAAGAAAATGTATTGCACAATAATAACTACCCCCTTATTTGATAAATTCAACAGTAACAAGTGGTATTCTCATTCAGATTTATCTATGATGTAACACTAATGTCCTACCTCCTTAGTCCTAGGTAGGCAAAGGCGGAAAAGAAGTAGAAACAACAAACATAGTCAAACAAACTATTTTGACTACTGGATCACCTAATAAAAAATTACTTGCATACTTCGGCCATATATTGTTATTAATTAATTTATTTCTGCAGACAAATATGCACATTTAGCAAGTACAAAAGATGCACTCTAAGGCAGGTGTTTTAGCTACTGCCAACTGAACAGAACAACCTGAAGAACTTGGAAGGCCAGCTGTCTTCCGAAAGTGTCATTTCTAGAGATTTTGAAATGTTGATAACAGAAGATTTTGGAAAAACACAAACAGGTTTTTAGAAATAGTGTTGAAAACTAAAACATGTTTTAAAAGTAGATTCGAAACCTTCAAAAAAAATTTTTGTGTAAGGAATTAGGGATCTTGAAAAACATCTAACCAGAAATGGAATATAGATATAGTTACTTTGTTTTCATATTCATAAAGTTTATCTTTGTTACTGGAAGTTAAACAGCCTTTCACCAATCAGTGATTTTTACTACAGTTTTTGAAAACCATGTTTTTTTCCTTATACTAACACTTTCAATAGAGAAGCATGCTTTATAATTATGGTGCTTCAGGTCACATCCTTATTTTTTCCTCTTTCTGAGCTGCAGTTTCAGTTTTGTTCCCCCAGCACAAAATTTGTGGTCATATGATAAACTGCAAGGAAAAGACAGCAAAAGCAGGGAATCTATCACAGTACGGAAGTAATGGCACTGTCCAAAAAATATTACAAATTTCTCAAATTAACAATTCACACATTATACTAGGTTTTAATTATTCAAATACATTCCAAATTGCAGAAGGCACTACATTCACAAGACACTAAATGAAATAGTGACTGCAATTTTGCCAGAACTGTTTTTATTTGTATACGCACACCAATAAAACTAAAAAATTGAGCAAGACAATACTTTTTGCAAGTGGTGAAATTGAAATGTAAGATAATTTTTCTGAGGAAGAAAAAGAGTGCAGCCACTACTCACAGTCTGAATGTGAATATTGCAATGATTATTGGAGTCTGCTTTAAGTTTTGTTTAGCAAGTTGCTTTAGTTAAATGATGTTATAAAGATCCTTATTTACTCTATAAAGTAATCGTCATGGATCATTATCAACCATTAAGCTAAGCAGAACATTACCAGCTGTATAAGTTTGACATACTACAGAGGCTGAGGCCCTTTTCATTCACTTAGTTGAAACAAATCATTTTTAAGGGAATATACCAATTTCTTGGTCAATATTCTGCCATAAATTACAGAATGTGAATCTCATTAAAAGTGCTGAATGAAAAGTCCAATGACAAAAACAGTCATGGAATTTTCATTCATTATAAAAAGAGGGACCAAATTAGAAATATATGCTTTATCTTACCAATTTCTTTTTTTGAGGAAAATGGCTACTAGATCGCCAGGTAGCTTGGGAATCAGAAGCCATTAAAGTGTATAAGGCCTGCCTTTGAAAGTTGGTATGGAACAAGAGAAAGAATTCCTTTTATCTTGAAATACATATTCTTACTGAGAAATACAAAGGATGGAGGACAAAGAGAAGAGCAAGTTGATAGCTCTGCGAACAGACCTTCCTCCTTCTTCTTTCCTTCTAGAAAACAGAGGTTTGACAATCTCTAGGCTAGACTTAAGAAACTTAGTCATAACTATGTTATGTGAGAAGTTATTACTTTAAGAATACCTTTAATGTAAACCTTCCATGGAAATTATTACATAGCCTGTTTAAAAAATGCATTTTTTTTAGTGAAAATGTATACTGGTATAGATGTTTACACTTTCTTTGAGTTTCATGGGCAATTCACCTTACAATCCTAGAATATATACATGCTTATGAATATTTGAAATTTATTTGGTTTCATCCTGCTCCAGAAAAGAAAATCTAAAATAAACAGAAGTTCTAAGCGAAAGCATGTCAGGTTTTCCTTGTCTGGGAGTGCAAAGTGTGCAGTGAGTTTAAAATAAAGAACTAGGAGTAAGTATTATAGATTATGTTTGTAAAAGGCAGCTTAAAAATTTTAATTTCCTTGGAGATTTTCTCTCGCCTATATGTAATGCTTTTCTACTATTACTTTTTGTATGTCAATAATAAGAGCACTGGACTAAAATAAACTCTTTGCATTGAGGAAACAATTTTGTGCATTGTTAATTCTAAGTTGTCAGAATAAGGCTACTCATACATTGCAAGCATTAATGCAACCAAAAATTCAATTACAAATACAAATATGGGTAATGAAAATGCAACAAAAATAAGAAAAGGAACGGTATGGATGGGAATGAACACTTTACTCAAACCCAGTCTTGAAGACAAAAGGCAAACATAAGAGAAACATGCAGACTTTGAGAGCAGAGGGCACTTTCCTGATTATGCCCAGGCTACAAAAATCAATCACAATTCCTTTTATACAGTGCTCAGTATTCCAAGCAGTAATGAAAAGATAAAGAGGATCATGATAGAAGGAAATCTGTAATTCCGATCTGTGAAGGTCAAACCTTTAAAAACTGTTATTGAAAAGAGTATTCCAATTTTACTGTTAACATCTATTTTAATAGATAAGGAACATAAATATTGCAAATAGTTTTCAGTGTTTACTTACTGGAAGCATAGAATGGTTTGGGCTAGAAGGGACCTTAAAGACCATCTAGCTTCAATCCCCAAGTACTGTAGACTACTGATTTTGCTTTCAAGGAGTTTTCAAAAAACATTTATAGTTATAATTCCATCAAATGCACAGTCTAGTCCATTAAAAAAAAAATCCTGATTATAGAAATTAAAATACCGTTATTACAGAAAGATTTTTTCCTTATTTTACATTTGGTCCTATAATTTATGGTATTGTAAATTTAAAATACTCTACCTTTCTTTTATAAGATAATTTGAGTCTTTGTTGTGAAGTTTCTAATAAAATGTCAGACATAGAAGATGCCAACATCCACCATTTTCTATCTCTTTTGCATAGCTTCTTTATGAAAAATGCAAATTTTATTGGATCTTATTCATGTTTGAGTCACTGCTCTCAAATCAGTGCTTCTCAACCATTTTTCTAGTAAAATCAACTGCACATTTTCAAAGTCTTCAGGATGCAGTCCCTCTCAACCAAATGGTGCCACTGGATAGAGGAAGGTGCCTTCCTTAACAAAGAGAACTGAGAACTATCTTTACACCCAGGTCGGGACATCAGACATGACTGCGAATGGGAAAAATTGTAAATAGAGAAGTAATATAGAATAGCCCTGTAGATATCTTGAATATTTTTTGTGGCAAAAGGAGGTTAATTGTATCTTGCCTATTCCTTCTTTTATCCATCTCTCTTTATTTATTTTTCACTGATACCAAAAAGTTTCTAAAGTAAGAGGACTTCAGTTTGTATTTGTCTACACATACCTTGATGTTTTTTTTCACTATCACACCATTTGGCTAAATTTAAAAATATTAAATTTAAAATATTTCAGAGGAATATTTAGCTGAACTTTCATACGAAGATCCCATAGTGGAGACTCTAAACTATTTCAGACCTTATTAGTCCTCAAAAAATGTTTTTTCCATTATATAGATAAAAATCATATTTCAGTTCTATACCATTATTTCTCATCTCATTCCCAATATAAATAAAAACTTACTACCTTCATTGTAGAAATATTTTATTTATCAGAAAACTATTTTTTTGCAACCCTTTCATCTTCTCTTATCTGAAGTAAGATTTTCTGTCATGTCTTTCTCTTAAGAGAAAGTATTTTCTGACCTTTAATCTTTCATTGTGAACACAGGAAGTGCTATATAAATACTAAGTACTCCTACTCATCAGAAAAAACAATTTTTTTTTTTTACCTATGCTGAATATTTAGTAACAAGAGGATGTCTTTATGTCAACGGAATGTCATGCTATTCAGAGAAATTCTGGTTCACTAAAAAAGTCCAAATATCACCATGATTTTCACCATTGACGCCATATACCATATGCAATTAAACACCCATTATTCCCCTTGAATACAGAAGATCGTTTTCTTATTTCATTGTTATTGTTTTAGATAGATTTACTTACTAAAAATACACCACAATTTTCAGCTGTGGGAGTTGACTTAAGAATTTGATTATTCTTCAAAAAAAAGAAAAGAAAAAGCATAATATGATCCCACAGCTTCTTAATTATGGTTGTGCTATTATTTTTTTAGAAGAAGGAAAGATAGCAAATTGTTTTGATATTATACTTTGTTAAATATATGTATTTAAAAATAGAACCTAGGCCTGACTGGCTTCAATTAAGTCTCCACAGGAAGTAGAGACAAAATAATACAGAAAATACTACTTTCTTTATGTCCAAGATCATATAAATTCTGTATGCAGGCAAAATGCCTGTGCTCATGCAGAGCATCTTGCAGAACCAGGACTAAATTAATGACTGAGACTCAGAGTTCAAAACAATGAACAATTGCTTTTATTGTACTTTTAGTGTTATAAGATGGAAGAGAAAAATACTTGAAAAATGAAAATGACTTTTTAAACAATGTACTGTCCTGAAATACAATAGATCAAAGTAGCAAGTAAGCTGTGGAAAGAACTGCAGGGAGATAGGAGCTCACTGAGTTTTCCATGTTACTGTCAAAAGGAAATCCTCAGAATCCTGTTGAGGAGAGGGTGAATGTAGAGAGAATGTTTCCTGTGAACATATATTCACAAGGAACTCTAGACTTCACACAAGCTTTGATAAAACACTCTTTATCCACCACTCTGCAAACAAAACCAGCTACTAACATACTTCAGAATCAAGTTGCTGTTCTTAGCAGTTCAAAACTTTTTTCTGTTTCATGAGTTTTTACCATTTATATGCCTATTATTCAGCATATTAAGAATAAATCCCAACCCAACATCATTGTTAACGCTGGTGAAATTAGGCAGAGATAACCTGAGCTGTAAATTTCAAGGGCAAATACAAATTTCCTTATTCCATGATCTCTTGTTTAGAGATAATTGAAGCAGCAGGGGATCACATTAAGGTTACACATATAAGCATGACTCCCTTTCTGCCCTTACTGTGTCCTAACATTACTATTTCTTTTGAATTTCATTGCCATGATCTTTGTTCTATAACTCCACTAGATACCAAGTATTTGCTTTTCCTGTTCCCCATACAGTTTCTTATATCCCACTGCACCTCGAATCTTGTATCCAGTTCTGGGCCCCTCACTACAAGAAAGACATTGAGGTGCTGGAGCAAGTCCAGAGAAGGGCAACGGAGCTGGTGAAAGTCTAAAGCACAAGTCTGATGAGGAGCAGCTGAATGAGATGGGGTTGTTTAGCCTGGAAAAAAGGAGTCTCAGGGGAGACCTTATTGCCCTTTACAACTACCTGAAAGGAGGTTGTAGTGTGGAGGGAGCTAATCTCTTTTCCTAGTTAAAAAGCTAACAGACAAGAGAAAAGGGCCTTAAGTAGCATCCAAACAGATTTAGATTGCATATTAGGAAAAATTTCCTCACTGAAAGTGTGCTCCTGCATTGGAATAATTGTCCAGGGAAGTGTGGAATCGCCATCCCTGGAGATAATTAAAAGACATGGAGATGTGGCACTTCGGGATACGGTTTAGTGGTGGACTTGCTACTGACAGGTCAATGATTGGATTTGATGATCCCTAAAGATCTTTTCCAACCTTAACAATTCTATGATTCTGCGATCTATACTGTATTCTAGACCTTGGAAGCTTTTCTCCCAAGTTTTCTTAAAGTACATCTGCATTAAGGATGCATGAAGTATCAAATTCTCAGTTTACTAGAAATTGTTCTTCTGTTCTCTTTTTCTTGATAAAATTCTTATAAAACTCTCCACCAAACAAGCCATACATTCATTCACACTCTAAGTATTTTAAAACTAACAGGTATTTGCCTGTCCTAAGGTCTGTATAACCAAGTAGGAATGAAGGTAATTACAAAAAAAAAATAGAATATATTTGTTTTCCATGACAAAGAAACATGTATTTTAAAGAAGATACAGTATGTTCTACTATTTTTCATTGAAACTTAGTATTTAAACATATTTATAATGAAAAATGGTGCAACAAGAAGAGGTAAATATTTATGTGTGTCGGAGAATGTTTTTTTTCCTACTGCTACCCTAATATATAGGTATTTTAGGGTAGCAGTAGGAATAGATACCATAAAATTCCTCCCAAATCTCTTTACTCTGACAGTTGGTTCTGCAATCCATTAGTATAATGACAGTGTTTATGCTATAGTAGCTAAAATTTTGTCAATTATAGCCGTTTTCGCAAACCATTGTCTTTAAGGTTTTATAGCTTTTCCCTAAATAAATAGAAAACAAAACAAACCCCCAAACCCAAACAAGCACAGTTTGAAGCTGAAACTAGCTACACAGAGTCTAAGTCCCATTTACTCTTAGAATATTTGAAAATAAAACAATTCATAGTTTTTAAAGCAATTTATTGGCAACATTTTTAATGGTCTTCTATTTATAATGTCTTCTCATTTTTGTTTTGATAAGCCATACACTTCAGCTGTGCCTCAATTTAAACTTTTTTTATAATCAGATTTTTATTAACAGACACTCCCCTACTGACAGTTTTCCCATTAGTAAAATTCAGTAAAATTTCAAGGGAAATTCATTGAGGTAGAAGTTCAGTGAGAAACTAAATTTTCACAGGTTTCTACCCAGTCTCCCTAGAGCCAATTATCCAATATTGTTCCCATACAGTACAAAAACCAGAATGCTTTCCTATATTTACACTGTCATCACCTGAGAATATTCTTTTTATGAGTAGGACACAGGATTACTGCAGTCTTCCCCAGCATTTTTCCAAGTCAGGTAGCACAAACTACTCCCTTCCACAACATTATTTTCATAAACTGTAGAGTTGTTAAGATTTTTTAGTGCTATTCTTCCGTTTCAGTCGCTATAACAGCAAATGTTTTCCTTCCTTTCTTGCTCTATTTCAAAGCTCCAAACAAAACAAATAGATATTCTGAATCTTCTAAGCAAGAAGTTTTATGATCAATCTGTAAGAAGTGAAAAGTCATACATACTTGGTGAAAAGTCCATTTAAATCATATCAGAATTACTGGATAGAAAATTATGGGTAACTACAAAGGGCAATGCTATAAGCAAACACACCAGTCTGTTAATAATTCCTGACAGGCTACCAAAGTAGCTACCTGAAAATATTTAATTTAATAATAGTCATGAAAGCTAGCACATTAAATAACCTCAAAAAAGACCTACTGTATGCCTGGTGAAAAAAGAATAGGCATTTCTTTCAAGTGAATAAATGCAGAAGAGTCACATACAAATTCTGCTTTGGAGTTTGCTAGTAGTAGGTTAGTTCATACAGATAATGACCCTAGCAACTTCAAACTCTTGCAATAGAGTAGGGAAGACATGGGCTGCTATACACTTAATGAGCTCACTGAAACTCATCAAAAAGAATATATGACATTCTGTGCTGGACAGCAAACAGCAAATCAATTGTCAGTTGTACTTTGGCAGCTGTAACCGGATTACAAGATTAGAAGGTTAATTTGCAGCTTGATTTGTTGTCTGACAACCTTGCTTGTGAGTTTAATATCTTGGTCACTTCAGAATGCATTGGGCTGGAACAGGCTGTAACTTCATTTACAAGCTGCTGGCATAGATACATTTTTCCTTAGCATAAATGATTTCAACACATTAAGTTACTTTATTTTTAGGCCTATAGCTTCAAAACACTAATTTGCAATGTAATTTGGCTGAATGCATGCTACACTTGTAAACACTCTTGTTCTGCCTTTGACTGATACTCATTCAGATAAATATTTCAGATATTTTGGGGCTTTTAGTTACTGCATAGCAATTGTTGGCACTCTTCCAAATGTAAATCACAAACCATGTGGAACTTTTGAAACTCGTTCTTCACATCACCAAGTCTCAAAATGTACCCTATACCCAACCACTGACACAGGCGTTCTAATGCTCTCTAAATGGCATAGAGGGTTTCTGCTTGGCTTTGAAGGGAAGAAGTTTGAAGTTTGGAAGAACTTTTGGGATTGCTTCTGCTTTACTAAAAATAGGGAGAGAAGGGGTGGAATTTTCCAAATGTATTTGACTCAGGCTGCCAGAGTTATCATCTAAATTCAATTGTAAACACTCCTCACAGCATAGTGCTGCTTCTTTTTTTTTTTTTTTAATTTCTGTATAGTTTAGGGAAACTAATGAATGATACATTTTTATATAAAAATAGTTGTCATTTATGATAGCTTTGATATGTAAGCTAGAAATCTATAAAAGACAGGTAAAAGATTGTGAACTAGAAGATAATTGTTGCTAGATGATAATTAACACATATGCAATGACTCTGAATGTTCTCATTATCCAACTATTTAGTTTTAACGCTCTCTATGTCACAAAGGATGAACACTTAAATATTTTATTCTACCTCATCTGTTTAACAGTATGAATATTAACAACATTCTATTACTACATACATAAAAATAATAATTACATTGAATATATCTTTATTCTCCAAATCACTTCTCACAGAATAGGCACTCCTTGATTCATTTTTTTTTTATGGACACAATTTCACAGTTGTGAAATCAAAAAAGAAAATATTGTCAATACACACAAGAACCAACAAGAATATCCTCAGAGATTCACAAATTACTTTGGGAGATTAGTTATGCATAAATGTGAACAAGGTACAATGGAAAATTTAGCAATACTCTGCTTATATAAACTGCTGATTTCTCTGCTTCAGATTCAAATTCTTTCTCCCTTTTGAATTTACATCATACGAGGCAGCATAAATAAAACTGTCCTCAGAAGACTTACATGAATATATTGCAGTTGATACTCTTTCTCATTGTTTTCTTTTTCTTTTTTTTTAATAGTAGCCCTTTCTGAAGTTTGAGGGTAAGGATCTCTCAGCATTTGAAGGTGGGCTATGGACTTCAACTTCTTTCTGTTCTTGAAGTATGAAAAATACCACTGAAACTATTGTGAAAGTAATCAAGTTCTTAATAAGCCAAAATTCCAACCAAAAATTATTATAGTTTTAATGACCAGTTTTAAAACTTGAAAAATTAGAATTTTGAAATTTATAATTACTTTTAACCTTCCTGTGTTGGAAC
Source organism: Ptilonorhynchus violaceus (assembly GCA_013397565.1). Taxonomy (NCBI): domain Eukaryota; kingdom Metazoa; phylum Chordata; class Aves; order Passeriformes; family Ptilonorhynchidae; genus Ptilonorhynchus; species Ptilonorhynchus violaceus. The sequence continues at coordinate 1,131,332 of VZRJ01004555.1, forward strand.
TATGCCTATTGTAAAGTCATGCTCAACACTGGGTGAAAGTCCTCACTTCCAAACATGAAGAAGAGTAGGTGAGACTTCAAGTATAATCATCACGTAGGACATGATGTAAAAGAACTTACCAACACTGCTTCTCATCCCCAGCCTAATATTTTGCAGTCTTGTTAACAGCAATATTTTGTGGTCTGCTTCAGGGCTATGAATGAAAAACTGTCATACTTATTTAAAGGATGATTTGACCATTTTATTTCATAGTCTCTATGTGCAGTAGTTAAATGCCATTATTAATTGCTTATAATGCCAAAATTCAAGTGGCAAAATAAAGCTGTTTACACTCTAGCAGCAGAATTAACAGTGAAACCTATTTAAGAAGAAGAAATGCCCATGTTAGGGATGCTTTATCTTGTTTTTAGCTGGAATTGAAAATTCCCAGTTCAGCAGTTGCTGGCATGATGAGATTTCATGGAGGTAGATGTGGTGCCAAAAAGGATTGGGCCAAAGTGACACTAAGATGAACTCAAATCACAAAAATTCGTTACTAGAATCTCAGGGAGGTGATAAATTATTTAATTTGTTGCTACAGTTAATAAACCTGTGGTTAGTTTCTATTACAGTTCATTAAAGTCTAATTTTTTCACTCGTGGGTGACCTTCACATAATCTTAGCCATGTTAAGGTAACGATATATTTCCCTCATGTCTTACTACCCTTTACTATTTCACAACTAAATTCTTCTACTACACACTAAAAAAAATAGTGAGTGTAATTCTGAAATATATGCATTTTGTCTACCTTTTATTTATGCACTATAAAAAATGTTCCCTTCCCTTGTTTTATAGCAATAAGCTTTTCAATTGTATATATAGGACACATAGTTTTTTTAGAATTATATCACCAGTATCCTTGTCTGTTTACAAACTTTGCAGCTGAAATGCTGAAATAAAGTTTAGTTCCAGACCATTATCAAAATATGTCAAATCTACAAAGATTCCATGAGTTGAAAATAGTAAAGAGAAGTTAATTCTCAATTGTGTCTGTTTATGGTCTTCAAAATGCCCCCTCATATGTTATTAAATAAAAAATAAAAAAACTCTCCTCACCTAACTCAATATCTGAGCACTGAACAAAAGTAAGGCTAAAATACCAGTTTAGGTCTAGCTCTAAGGTGGACCTAAAATGTCCACATATTAACATTCCTATTTTTTTCCTGGTCATCAGGAAAGGAAGTGCTAGAGGATTTTACAGATTTATTTGGTCTGTAGGAAAAAGGATGACACATGAAAATAGCGAATATTCTTTTCTCCTGAAGAAAACAGAACTATGGAATAATCAGAGAAATAAATTGCCAGTGCTGTAATCACATCCTTCAAATATTGAATAAAAAAAGGAACTTTGCAGTTGAGACTGTACTGGTTATATTTACTTGACATAAAAAGGGATTAGGTTTAGGAAGTTTAACAGACGAAATATGTAAGGACAACCTTGCTAAAGATGGAGACGAATTCTAATGCAAAGTCCCAAGAAACCAAAACAAATGGAAAGATTCTATGGATATTCCTGGGTTTATTACTTTCATCCATTCATACAGCCTTCCCGATTTCACTTCTTATTTTTACCTGATCTCACAATAGTTTCTAAAGCTTGACTAAAATTTCTACAAGTTAAATAAATTTATAGCAGATTTAGAAATCCCAGCTGGAAGGTGACATATCAAATTCCACGTTTCTGTGCAGCTATTGAAACTCAAAAAGAACAGTAACTGGTGCCTGAAGGATGGGGTAATATGAACTTGTATCATATCAATGTGATGAAAAGTTTACAAATGTTAAAAGCAGCAGAGTGCTAAATACCACACCATGTACTTTAGACTTTGCTCCTTTAGGATATAGAAAGCCCTTGAAGATATTTCTTTATGTACTAAAGAAACAATATTTTATCAACTTGTATGTATATGAAAGCATATTCTGAATCCGTATATAAGCATATTGTTTAAAGCTATTGAATTGAGGTTATTTCTTTTTTTTTTCAGAAGGAGCATGACTGGATTACCCACTCTCTTACACAGGCATGCTTTGTTTGTCAAGTATGTTCCACCAGTCTGCAAATACAGTACACTGGCATTTATTTGATAAACAGAAGGTAAAGGCAAATTAAACCTTTCATAATTTCAGTTCTTTGAATGACAGTAATTTTTTTTGTGTGTAATTTCTAGCTATGGAGGTTTTCACTAAAGAAAAGAGTAATTTTCTAGCTAGAAAATAGATTAGAAATAGTTATTTCTAGTTATTAGAAATAACTAATATTTTTAAATTAACCTATATTTTTAAAATAACCCACAGCCAATATGACTTCAATCCTAGTGGACCAGCCTCAAAAAAAGAATACATGAGACAGTTTTCTGTTGTTCCTAGAAACTGTTAGTGATCAGTCTCAACTGTGATTTTGACATTTTTACTCTCAGCTTACTAACACTTACTTCAAGGCTGCAATAAATAGATTAAAGTGATAGCCCACGAGCTGCTTCAGGCTACAGTTTCAGCTGACACAAATCATCTTTCACTGGACACACTTTATGGTTTCTCACATAAAATGATTTGTTGCAAAGGCAGTGCTTGCATATTACAAACTGTCATTAAACTGCAGTGCTGGTCTACACATTTTTAAGCAGGTAGAGTAAGATTGGGCTTATCTAGATAAAATGCTGTAGTTAAAATTGTGAAATCATATCAGAATTACTACACCTCTAAGAATAACAGTTCACCAAATCTTCCTTGTTACTTTGTGTTGGTGCACAGGATTTAGCAAGTAGTTTTGATGTCATTATTGATTAAAAAAAATTTTCTACTTAATACAACCAAATTTTAAAGGTAAGAAATATACAGAACTTTTCATATTTAGTGGTGAAATGGGTAAGTGTTGGCAGTATTATAAAACACAACAATAACAAGTTCTTTTGTCTATATTTTTAGCAGAAAGTAAGCCATATAGGTTACAGTGACCATTATATATGTCTTGTTGAAAAAGAAGTTGAGAGTATTAGTTTCTTATTAAAATTACTGTTAATTTCAAAATAGCTTTAAAATAAAAAAATTACATCTATTACATCCAGAACATGCAGAAATTTTCTAAATCTGAAAAATATATTTAATATCTGATATATTGTTGTATGTCCTCTTAAGATAAAAGACAATTCAGAGACAAATATGACAATCAGCTGAGAACGTCATAATTTTATTAAATTTTTAGTAATGTAAAGACTTTTAAAGAGGAAGCTAGATGACATTTCTGAAAATGTACTGGAGTACATTAGATGTGATTTGTCCAGCCTTTCAATAAAATATATTGAATTACTTTTTCATAACAGATTATTGACTAAGTAAACTCCAGCAGCTTCAAGGGAACCATTTTGGACACATCATATTCATTCTGTAATGACCTGTGTTTCTTTTATATTTTTTCTCAGACAACCTGACAGAGTTACCATGAATGATGCAAGATAATAATTCAATTTGTCAAAGTTTTTAGGCAGACTTTCAGTGTCCATGCCATTCAAGTCCTCACAGTCAATCATGGAAATTAGCTGGAGACAGTTCATGAAAGGAAGTATTGATATTCATAGCAACAGTCAGTAGTAAACAGTTATTGAAAAATTGTAAAAGGAAGCTAATCAAAACAAGTGCAGTGCATTTGTCTGTGCTGTTAATGAGTGTTTATATATCCTGAATTTGCTAAAATGTGTTTCTTTGTGGGGAAAAAAAGCCAGCAATGTCCGACCCAGACATAATTAATGATGCACTTGTCTGGTATTATGAAGAAGTGTACAAAAGTGCTAGTAATATCTGACAACTACCATTGAATTTGTAAATTGACTCTATCTAGAAACTGTGATTAAAAAGCCACTTTCAGTTTTCCTGTTTCAAAACATTTTGTGGTTGTGAGACAAGATTGTTCAGTACAATCTAAGTTAATTATAAGAATAAGCTTGACATATAATATTTAATATCAGAAGCACTCAGTATCCCATATAGATCTCAAAAAATTATTTTCAGCAGGTCCATATTAGGATGAAGTCAGATTAAGTAAAAAAAATTAGTTATTGCTGGTCTACTAATACTGATAAGGGATTCAGCTAATTAATGCATAATGTTTGATTTGTGAAAATGCCTTTACTTTGTAAGCAATGCATTTATTTATATTTTAAAAAACCCAAACCCAAAACAAAACAAGAAAACCAACCAACCCCCACGCCCCACAAAATCCAAAAACTGTTACTGCTTGAAATCCAGACATTTTGACATAATGAATTAAAGAAATAGCATAGTTTAAAAACTGGTACGATTATGAAATACAAAAGGCTACCAAAAACCATTTAACTATTATTAGGGCAGCATGGTTGCTTTTCACATGAAATCCGATTGCCTCAGGACTATTCGCAGAGTAGAATAAAAAAGAAAAAAGAGAATGAGAGAAAGAATGTGAACCACTGTTTGGAATGCTACCCTGTAAATCAAGATGTCCTGTTTCTGCTCTTAGTGTTAACACTGACATGACTGGTGACTTTGAAGCAGAAACAATTTGGTCTATTATGCAACAGCTTTATTACCCATAAAACCAGATATAATATTTCCTCTCCTTCCTACAGGGTTTTAACATAATATTATACTATATCCTACATATGCTAAGTATATCCAAGTTGTCATTTGCAATTTGAACAAGCAGGAAATGTTATTCATCAAAGAATATCATAATGGACATGACTCAAACAACAGTTTGATGTAGATTTACAATCACTCCCTGCCCCAAATAATTTTTTAGCATTCCCTTTCATGGCAGAGACTTACCCTTTAAAACTTCACTGCAACAGATTCTTAGTTGCCATCCTAGTGTAATAGAGGAACACTGTTTGTGGCAAAGCTCTGGTAACACCATACAGTGCCCACAAAGACTAATATAAATACTTGAAAATCAGTGTTACCCTAATAATTTAATGATCTTTGAAATGCTTTAAAATCACATTTTAAAACTTTCCTTTGTTGTGAGACCAAATCAAAGCTCTGCTTTCTAAATGAAACAGTATTTTAACAGTACTCACAGATTTTAATAGCTATCTTACAAAGTTCTATGTTAATTTTACATAGCAGGGTGCAGTTGTGAGATCCTTTTTCTAAAAACCCAAATCCCTTCTCTTTAAAAGTTGTTTGAATATTTATGTGTGCAGAGACTTTCATAATTTATATTTTTGACACTAAGTCATTATACAACTCACTGAAGAGGCTTAATTAATTGGATAAGAATGTGTCTGTATTTTCTCAAATTATTCTAAACATACTTTAAATATTTTAGAGTTTCCAATTAAAATTGTACATGTCATATTGTCTTATGTAATTCTATTGTTCATTTTTGAAGATACAGCTTCAGCTAAAAAAGCTGCATTGATGTGAGCTGAGCTCAATTAGTTTCTGATGTTCTGCCAAATTGCCTCATTACCTGTCATACTAGCACACAACCAACACTTTCAAAGCTGAATTCTTTACATACACATTAATCTCTTTCTGCAAGAAAGTTTGGTGAGTAAAAATACAAAACTAGGAATGTGATTTATGCAAATTACTGGCTACCTGATGAATAATCTAGATTAAAATAGGTGATAAATATGAATAATTTGTACCCCATTCTCTGATATTTAGAACTGTTCCAAGCAAAGAACTTTCTAAATCCTGCCAGCAGTTTTAGACAAATTGGTTGCTCAGCAAGCTCATGAGTATTCAAATAGAACGCAAAACTATCAAGTGCAGAATGCCCACAGTTCCAATTGCTTTTACTCACCTTGATATCCCACTAGAAAGATTGTGTAGATGTGAGACATATCAGCTACAGCATTAAGTTCCTAAAAAACAACTGTTGAATGTTTGACAAGCCTGCAGATCCATTTAAATTTCAAAATGAAAAAGACTAGGTTGCTCTTAGGTATTTTCCTGTTCAGTATGTAGAAGAGCACAATGATAAATGGACAGTTTGGCAGACTTACCTTCAGTTCATTTGAGTTTGGCTGAATCAATATAGTAAGGGCATTCCATTAGGAAAACAGGCATCAGCCTGTCTTGCCAATATGCTGTTCTGTGTAACACATTGTGGATTTCTTGAACAATACTGCTTAAAAGATCAGCTTTCTCAGACTCGACCATAAAATTCAATCTGCACTCCACTTCACTTCCAGAAATATTTCTTTGTTTCTGAGGATATAGGCAGACAGAGAAGATAATGTTGGGAGTACCTCTCTTGATATCTTTTCAGTTTGAATAAATTCCAACTTCTTTTGCTAATTTACATTTTGCAGAAATATATTCCTATCATACACCTGGTTGAAGGCATGTCTTGCAGAATTATAGAACGCAGGTCTGTCTTATGGAGCAAGGGCAGAGGGGAGTTGGTCTCCTAACCTGGAAGGCCAGGGAAAAAGAATTGTGGTGTGCACTTTTGAAGGTAGGAATTACATATTTTGGACATTGAGCATCAGATGGTTTTGAATTACCTCTGGGATCTTTTTATTCTGACCATGCCCGTGATAGTTTTGTATTTGTAAATAGATCTGTAAAATAACCAATAATCAAACCTCTTTTAGTAACTTAAAAAATAAAGCCCATGTATTTTGCATCTAGATTGACACAAACAAATATCTCACAGGAAAAATGTTTGAGAAATCTTACTTGTAAGAGTTGTTGCCCAAGCACTGGAGTTTAAATCAAAATCAAAACCAACCAATCAACCACCCAAACTTCCTCAGGGCAACTGAAAATATTCCCACATTCTACATATGAAGTTCTGAAATTACACACAGTAGCAAGCAATACTACTTCCTATATGTCCTACTACTCTAAATAGTAAATTCTGCATAGGATATAGACATCCATAACTTCCTAGCATAAAACCAAGGAAAAGAATATGAACCAAGGCTTCAGAAACAGTGTGAATAAACTGGTTTTTTAGGCCATTTCTGAGTTCAAAATTTTTGGTTATTTTTGTGGATTCTGCCAATGAAAGATGTGACTTGCAACAGCTGTTATCCTCCCCATTGTTTTAAGTGCTAATATCAAAGACAAACTGAGGGTTAATAACCTTATCAACATTATTTGCTGCTACTGCAAAATATTATGGCAACATTTCTGAAACCTCTAAATATCTTTTTCTTGAAGACATCACAGTTTAAATATAAAGAAGAAACCTATTTCCTTGAAATTCTTCTGGTTTCATTTATCTTGAACACCAGTCAAAAAGTTCTCCTCTGAAAACTGGTAATACTTATTCTGTACCAAACAATGATCTGACCATCTAATTCTGAGGATTATAGCATGACCAACTGTCAATTTGAAAACAAAGGAAATATATGGATATATTTTTCTTCCATTCCTAGATAACATTCTCTCACAGCAGTGAATATTTATACTTCTGGTGGGGGAAGGGAGAGGTTTACTTAGTATAGCTGGAGTATGAAATAGCTTTATGAATTTTCCCAGAGAAATCCATACCAATTTGGAGCATTAGTGTATTTTGACACCAATGTCTCACAAGCTCTCTTATTTATTTTTAAACTTCCATTGACTGTAGTAAATAACTGGAAGCTTGAAAATAATCATTTTCCCAATACCCTTTTCGTCTTTTTCCACTTAGCAGATATTAGACTCTCCCCCACCCTTGTGTTTTGAGTAAGCTGACATTAGAATTGATGTCTTTGATTAAAAAAAAAAAAAATCAAGCTACATATAGCACCTGTCTTGTCAAATGTCTTCACACATGGAGATCAAACAAGGCAGACAACAATGCTATGGGAATAGCATTTGTTAATTAATTGCTGCTGCAAAGCCAACATGAGGAGCACCAAGCATTGTGGATTTTATTAGTCTGAAAAACTTATGGCTTTGTTTGTCTGTTATTTTTTTAAAAATTATTGGAGATGGAGTGGCAGATTAAAAAAAATATACTTCGAATTTGGCAGGTTTTTACCATACGAAAAGAACAACTTTAACTTACAATGTCATCCGTCATTTTAAAACATGATACACATTAAGGCCATGCAAAAAGAAGTTTTGGCTTACTCCAAAGTCACCACAGTTGATTTTATCATTGAGTGTGTGCATTTATTTTTTTAGATACATAGCCACTTTACATACATAATAATTTGTAACAGTCATAACTATGTATATATTAATGCATTACACTTAAGTCTTATTTTCCTAAGTCCATGCTTTAGTTGACAGACCTATGCTCAAAATGCATTTTCATCTCCATGAATATTTATCTTCAGAAAAGGCATGTACCTATATCCTGTCTAATTTGACTTTATTTTCAATAGGTCTTACCATAAATATCCAATGAAATTCTCTTTCAATAATCAAGACTGGAATCTGACATTTTAGACCTCTATGATGTGCAGAAACTGTATTTCAGCTTGGAAGCATATAATCCATACTGCAGGCAACCTGCTGGACCTCATACTGGCAAACACAGAAGAACTGGTTAGGAATGTGAAGGTCAGGTGCAGTCTTGGCTGCAGTGACCAGGTAGAGTTCAGAATGCTGAAAAAAGGGAACAAGGTAAAAAGTAGGCTCACAACCCAGGACTGTTAAATGGGTCAGACGTGACAAAGGATAAGGAAAAGGTCCAGGTGTTCTTCCTGAAATTTACTAGTAAGGTTTTCCTTCAGAAATTCAATCGTCCTGAGACCAGTGGGAAAATCTGGTGTAATGAAGATTCACTCCTAGTAGAGAAGTAGCATGTAAGGGAACATTTGAACTACTGGGAATCACAAGCCAATGGAACATAATGCAAAGCTCCAACCAGTGCTGAGGGAGCTGGCTGATGTCACTCTAAGGACAATCTTTGAAAGGTCGTGGAAATGGAAGGGTGTTCCCCAGGACTGCAAGAAGGAAAATGTCCTTCCTGTCTTTAAGAAGGACAAAAATGGAGGATCCAGGAAAGTACGGGCTAGCCACCCTGAACTCACTTCATAAGTGGTGTTAGAAAAAATAACCCTCAAAACCATATCCAAACACATTAAGGGCAAGAAGGTGACAAATCCAAAGCAGCCTGGATTTAAGAAGGGAAAATCATGCTTGATCAGCAGGATAGGTTGCTATAATGACATTACTGGATCGGTGGACAACAAGAGAGCACTGGATACCTTAACCTTAACACAGCTTTCCACACTCTCTCCTATAACAAGAGGCAATGGTCAAAACCAGAAACACATGAAATTTCACTTAAACATAAGAAAAATCTTTTGTACTGGAAGATTGATCAAACAATGAAACAGACTGCCAAAAGAGATTGTGGAGTCTCCATGCTTGGAAATACCTAAAACTTGACTGGATACGAAAAAGTTATGATATTTAAAAAGACATTTAGCTCTGACAAAAAACCAACCCGCTTTGCAAATACACTGAAAATAATTTTGAAACATTTTGAGAAAAAAACATTGTTTAAAATTGCGAATTCTACTTCTAATAGAAGTCCCATTAATGTATTGAAAAATAAAACTTAAAAATTAATACTTTGCTTTTCAGATCTAGAAGAAACTAATCAGAAAGAGAGAAAGTAAAGGAAGAAAACCACCAAGAAATCTGAGAGTGAGAAACTATTACTTAAAAACCCTGAGATATACAGAATGTACGAGTCTGTTAATCACCTTTGAAGTTAGGAATAAAGTTTCAGATGGCTTAAATATTTCTCTTTAATATTAGACATTTGCCCGAAAGAATAAAGAAAGAAATGTACAGTTCAAACACAAAAATCAATTAAGATGCCCTGAAAAATTATCTCTCCCACAGTTACACTATTTCTCTTGGTATTTGTCTTCTTATCCGGAAATTTTCATTTAATTTAAAGAAAATAAAGGAAAGATTGTAAAATAAATATTTTACTTCACATTTTCAGTCTGGTTTTCATGTTGTCAAGAAAATAAAACACCGTTCACCTCTTGTGTGGCTGAAATAATTTCCCTAGTTTTTACTTTAGTCAGACAAAAAAAAAGATACTCATCCCAACCTCACTAAAGCCTATACAGAATATTTGTGACCATCAAGAGGCCTGAAATCATATCCTTGCTGCCCTACGTTATAAGTTGTCACTGGGCATAAACAGGGTGAGTAGGGTCATTGAGAATCTGTAATTGCATTTACAACCTCTGCAGGAAGTAGAGCTTGTGAATATAAACCTCGTGCCCCAAGACGACAAGAGAATGAGGAGCATTACGGTAATGAGGTATAAATTCAAGCTTTTTCTAACAACTTCTGGTCTCTGAACTGTTGTAATTCAGCAAGTTTATAAGTCAAATTCTGGGTGATTTCCAGATCCTTTGTTTCTTTAAAGTATTAAACAAACCTCCTGGCTTTAGATAATAAATTTCTATTCACTTCATGTCCTCGGTCTTTGAAAAATACTTTTAAGAAGGATTAGGTGACAAATCCCATTGTATTTAATGGTATAATGATGCTACAGAACATAATATTATTTTACATCCAAGGAAAATAAGTCTTTGCCAGATATACTATCTGGAAGGAAGTGATTTTGAATACAGATCCCCATAATTTCTCATTACACTATAAAAGAGGCAGTGTAAAGGAATTAGTAGTCATTGTGATATATTAGTGGCTGTTGAAAATAATGAATGTGAAGTTACATGGAGAGTTGCTGAATTTGATACTGGTCAGGGAATTCTCCAATATTTTAGAACATTATAGAAAGTATATTTATGCCAGGCTTTCCATTCCCTCCCAGTGCAATGGATAGCTAAAACAGTGATGTGCTTTTTTCCCCACCTTTATCTTCAACTGCATTATAGCAACTTTCCCAAACAAACAACAAAATCAAAAGTCACCACATGGAGGGAGTCATCCCCATCTGGTGGAAGGTTCCTTATATCCCATACAGCAAATATAATAATTTTTAAGCATAATATTAACTCAACATGACCTTTCAAAAGGCAGGAATTACTGTGGTAGGACAGGAATTTGAAAGCAAAAGCAGGAAGACATTTCCTTCATGTATATACTCAATATTTGTACAAACATGTGTCTGCAGAGAAAGCAAAACCATTAGCAAATCACTTTTATGTCTAAGGATACCCTTTTTTATTGTGACCAAATGCTTCCTACTAAAATTGAAAAGTAGTAATGAAGATTCTGTAAAAAAAGAAAAGAAAGTCAATCCCAAAGTCGAGCAAGAATTCTACAGAGCTTTAAAAAGATTTGGTGGTAACTGTGCCCTGAAAAATCACAACTTGGTTTTCAATTGACCCCAAAGTTTTCCTCCGTTTAATGTTATGGTTCCTCAAACACATAATTCCATACCAGTGCTAAATTTTCTAAGACACTGAGGCAACTGGGGTTTCAGATATATTCAGATGTGTTGTGAAAGTCCAGGAAAAAATTGTCTCTCACCTGAATTAGTATTAAAATCCTTTTTAAGGCTTACCTAATATACGTGTACTTCTGAAGTGATGTCATTGTTTAACTTAAGGGACAGACAGAAAGACAACACAAGAAATGGCATGATTCTTTAAGCTGATCTTGAGGGCACTCAACTGAATAGAGACAGTTCTTGGCCTTTCTTTCATCTTTAGGACTTTCAACATCTACTGTAATGGATTCCTACTCAATTGTAAAATTTGAGAACTGCTACACTTCAGAGTGGTTATGAATCATTTTGTATGATGCTTTATATTGAGAAATATGTTATACTCTGAAAATTTTTTTCAAAGACTGTGGAACAGTCAGAATTTGTCAGAAAACTCTGGCAAAATACAGTGGAGATACAGATCTGTGCTGCAGCTGATGGTGGTAAATAATGCTGATAAACACTCATGAACTACACTATTTTGATAAATGTCAGAGAATAAAAATTCTACACTGAATTTTAAGAGAGAAGTTTACTTTTTAAAAATTCACACAAAGCAAATAGGCTTTTTCTGTATCACTTCCATTATGTACACATCATATTTCTTTAAAATGTTTTATAGACAGCATTCAGTTGTAAATATTCTTTTCTACAGCCAAAAAAAGTGTTAAAATTCCCATAACTAGAGCAAAGAAAATGTCCCCTCATCACAGTTAGCTGAAATTCCGGTGTAACTGAACACTGGTCCATTAAAGGATATTACAGACCTGACTGGAGGGAAGGAAGGAAGACAAAGGAAGGAATACATGAAAGAAAACCCAACTAACTTGATCAGAAGTAAAATTTAATTAAAATTTGAGAACAATAGAACTGATTCGGTTTTGATTCCTGAAGCCTAAAATGAAGTATTTGTTACTGTGTTACAATGCAATTCTTTTTTTCCTCCAGACTTTCACTGTAAAGCTGGGAGTAGTAAATACTGCTTCACTTTTAAAAAATAGTATAATCATAAAAAACAGTGATTTATTTAATGCTCAGAAGCAATTGGCTGTCTGAACAATGATTAAAGCTCAGACTACTATGTATGTTACTCTCCCATATCACAACATTGCTGCAGTTATTAGTAGAATACATTCAGCAATTTTCATTGATTTCAACAGGAGATGCTAATTGCTTAATACTTCTAAATGCAAGTGCAGTTATTCTGGCATACAAAACTAAATGTAGGAATTGGGGCTTAAGCATTTTTTTTTTAAAAAAAATTCTGCATAATTCAAATCTTGTTCATTTACCACAGTGCAAAAACCAGCATCTGTCCCCCTCCCAGCACTGCTTGCATAGTAAACTGCCATGCACTTGTAACTGGAAAGATTATACCTTTGTTTACACAGAATTTAAATGCCTTGTGATGTCATGAATTTTCCAAGTAAGCATGACCAGATTTTATTTAATTGCATTTCTGAGGTGCATGTTGCAAAGTGATAATTCATAAATGTGTGAAAAAAAGCAAGTGAAAGTGAAAATCACATAACTAAAGGGTCAGACAAAATGCTCATTTTACAGACCAGTTTAGCCTATCAAATTTAGCCACAATGTGATCCTGCAATAAGGAAATTATATTATTATACTTTGAAAATGTTTTGAAATCTCTAATGCAAAACCCATTTATAACATGCAAGAAAACCACACACACAAAGACATTTTTTTCAATATATTAAATACTCATCAACCAAAGCATGAAAGAAGGAAATGCAGTCTTGTAGTCCTGCTAATACAACTGCTCTGAGAACTGGCTGCAGGCTTTGCATAGTACTGACCACAGGAGCCTCCTCAGGCTTTGTCTGGCCTTGTCCTGGCCTGCCTACATCCTTGTTTGAGCTTGCTTAGCTGCGACCAAAACTATCGCTGTTACCAAAAGTCGCTGTTACCTACCTTGATTTAGCTCGTTTCACTTTGCACAATTATGATGTATGATGCCTAGTGTTATAAATGCTTCATAATTAACAGACAGTACTATCAAGAACTTGTTATTTGTAGACCCATCTGTGGACCTTCATTAAAATGCCGGCTTGAGGAGTACAGACACAGGATGGTAGCAGAGGCCTTGAAGTAAAGCCACAGATTGAAACCAGAAGGTTACAGACAACGCAACCACAGTCAACTTCTGGTTATTAGGGACATAAAACAGTATTAAGGAAAAGCAGTTTCAAGGGTAACAAGTAAACAAAGAGCAAGAACCCAAGTATGTAAAACACACCAAATACATACAATGAGTGAGAGAATGCTAACAAAAACATAATGCCCCCAAGATGACCCTGAAGAGGAGAAGAAACCATATTCATAAACATTATAACTCCTTGAGGGAAGGAACCTCCCCACTATGAAAATCAGCCTTCTCCTGCTGGAGGACTTTGGATGGTGACAACTCATGCAAATCTTTTCCTCTCAGACAGAAGCCACCAGCCTCAGGAGCCAGGGTGGCCCTGGACTGGTGAACATAGCACCAGGGAAAGATATAGATACTAGAAAGGGTTTGTCTGTCTTAAGCAAATCTAATTCAAAATAAAGGCATTCCTATTATAAATGGACTAATTATAAAGCTTTGAACAAATTTTTATGACTTGAACAGATAATAAATTCTCTGTTTTGCACAGATGGTGTGCTCCTTTGGCCTCACACAAACTGCAGCAGATTAAGTGCAGGAGTCGGATGTAGAACTCACACAGCCTCGTCTCAGGAGACAACCAACTGGTTGTCAGAAACAAATTTTATAAGAAAAGAACTATCAGCTTGTGAACAAAGTCTGGGTACAGAAGAGAGGGAAGAAATGTCCTAACTGGGAAGATATGTCAGCTGTGAGAGGCTCATGCTTTTAATGCTAAAGAGGAAGTTCATAATAGGAACATAAATAAAGCAAAATTTGAACAAAACCAATCACGCAAAATGGGGATGAAGTATGCCTTTACTATTTACAGACCGCTGGAAGTAAGTGATCTTTAAGCTCTGCATGTAATGCATATGATATAATCAGATTATACCAGTGAAAACATGATTTTATAAAAAGTAATTGAAAGCTAACAGAGTATGAAGCATATAGGGTGAAAATGCGTTCATTAAAATATCAAGATTACAAAAATTTTGATGCTATGTTCAACATTTCTGATTAGTTACTAGACGGAAACACCATGCAATGCATCTACAGAAAGCAGTTCTTGGCAGACGAAAATTATAATGAAATATGAAATTTAATAGACACTTTGATGACCAAATCTTAAACCACAATATCGATTCAAAGCAATTTGCCTGGGATACCAGGAAGTAGGAAAGACTACTTCTGAAGCTACAATGATTGCTCGTACCATTTTGCATGTGTCAGTTACAGAATTAGAATCAGGGGATGGGGGGACAGACAAGAGGATAATGCTAGACTAAACCCCATATTTAGGCAATATTTTGAGAATTTAAATCCCAGCCTATGTCTGAAATATGCAAGTCCCTTCATTTTGCTTTGCTTTGATTTTTATTTCCTGTTTAGATATGCATTATGGCTCCATTTCTTCCTGACAGACACTCTTGACAGCTTACATAGAGTGCCAAGTTGTTCTTACAACCATCAGTGAAGCAGAGATGCAAAATTTCTGAAACAGACACACGGCTCTGAAAATAGGACCTCCAGATACTAACAACAAGAGAGAGAAAAGCAAGCTTGTTTTCAGCTTTAATTTGTTTTGCTCAATTGAAACATGTGATAGAATGAATAAGAAAAAATAGCATAAGAATCAAATGTCAAAACCCTATAAACCAAAATATCTCAGGCATGCGTATTAACCCTCCCTTGTCTGGTTTACCAATTCAAAGCTGGGTCCGCAAGCAAGAATTCACTTCTGCAAAGAGAAGTTAAAGAAATAAACTGGAAAATTAAAAGGTTTTGAAATGCAGCTACGTTACAGTTGTTTCATTACCTGTGCTATTAAGTAGTGTCTAGTTACATACAGTGCTGCTTTGGCAATAACAATTCTTATCTCCATTTTGAAAGCAACAGAGGTAAACTTTGTCAGTTGGGTATATTATTCAATCTCCTTAAATCACTTTGACTGGATCACAGCACTTGCCAATATTAATATAAATATTTTTCTTTTTCCAGGTAGAATAATGTAATACCTTTAAATGAGTTCAGAGTTCAACTGTTAAATTATGTGCCATAAAATAAGTATAGCTTGTCATTTATTTCTGATATATTATTGTGTTCTTAGGTTACTGACAGCTACAGTCCACAAATTGTGTATCAACTTGAAACATATTACAGTCATTTTCTCAAATCTTTTCTAGCAATTAGTATATGGCATTATAAAAATGGTTCACCAGGAGGTTGAACTGTGAAATAACAGAAAGCTCCAAGACACACCTGTAACTGAGGATAGCAGAGCATTTCAAAGAGAAACTCTCACTGTACAAGATAAAGAACAGCCAAAAGGGGGATTTTGTAAGGAAAAATTAATTTCAAATCTTGTACCTCGAGTTGGAAGAATGAAGATGTGGGAAGGGGTTAGAAAGGAAAGCAGTTAGGGTACAATTCCTGTGGGAGAGGCTAGAGGTTTTCTGTCTCCTGCTGAGAGTCCTGCTTCAGTGGGATTCAGAAGAAATCATAGAATCATTTAGGTTGGAAAAGACCAGATCATCAAGTTCAACCACAAAACTAACACTGCCAAGCCCACCACTAAACCATGTACCCAAGTGTCATGTCTACACATCTTTCAAATACCTCCAGGGATGGTGACTCAACCACTTCCCTGGGCAGCCTCTTCCAGAGCCTGACAACCCTTTTCGGTGTAGAAAGGACAAAAGGGCCGGGAGATTTAAGCACTTTTTTCACGCAATATGCAGCAGCTCCCAAACCAGTTTGCTCCATAACACTTTCTGGAACTCATGCGCATGACAACAGCTATATGAAAATGCACACATCCTGAATCCCAAAGATAGGAGGGATGGTGGTAATAATTATACACAGAGAAAGGGAGAGAGATTAAATAAGCAAAACCCAAAAAAGAAAAGATCAGTAATGTACTGTTGCTTACTGACAGAGACTGTTACTTGTTTCCTCCCAATGTATTGTAAAAATTTAAATTTTAATCTCTCAACTGGCATGCCAAATGCCAACATGAAAAGGCAGCACAGATTCCTGTCTTTTCTCACTGTTGAACAAGTGAGGTCAGCAGGAGAATTTCTATAGTCAATTCCTATTCCTGAGTAGAGGATTTATGTAAATCCAGCTAATGAGACTAAGTTGTCAGAAACAGCAGTTTATATTTAAAAAAATCCAAAAAACAAAACAAAATCCCTCAAACAGAAAAAGTAGCAGAAGCTTTGGGATTTATTCCTATTTTATAAAATTCCAAAAGAAGGAGTAATTTTCATACTAAGAAGCCTTATTTAATAGAAAAGGAGTTAGAAAACATTTAAAAATTTTTATGCAGTTCTCAGTGTTAGTATGATGCTAGACTGTGCAAACTTTAGAAAACAAAAGCAAAAAAACTCTGAATATTTCTTGTCTTTAAATGAGTCAGGATAATACAATTTAACTATACATATTTTAGACTGATGACACTGAATCAAGTAGTGTCTGCATGTAAAGATGCCACAAATAGAAAGTAATTGATTCTTTGTAGATCTAGGTTTTTTAACAGGATTGAGTGTCCAAGGACAGGCCAAGGGAAGTTCTGTATCACCTGTCTAATCGGTGGATATTTATGTAGTTTTGTATGTATTTCACGTAAATTACATATCAAATCCATATGCATGGCAGTAGACCTGAACTCTATCCTCCAAATTTAACCACTGAGCCCAAACCAGTTCTTTCTCTTTGGTTTACTGTGTCCATGATTTTGATTCAACAGGACAGGAAGAAATTAGTGTTGCCCAGTATAACTCTCTACTAACAAGTATGATTCTCACTAGATGGAAGGTATGAATTTTCACTTGCATGGAAAACTGGCCAGGGTCCTGTTATAGTTGGTCATAGGATTCCGGAGTACAGTAAGTAGAATGCATATTAATTGTGCCCTTCAGGGAGAGGTCTCCTATTACATTTTTATAAAGGTAACCTCTAACTCCTATATCCTAAAGAAAGAAACAAGGTTTAGCCACTTGAAGTAGCATTAATCCCAAACCCTGAGAGGATTAGAAGTCCTGTCACTTCTCTATCATTTTCACCATACCCTAGGATTTCCTAATAATTAACTATAGGTAAATGTCTGCTCCATACATTCTTGACCATGGATCTCATTCAGAGGGGCTTAACTCTTTTTGTGGACTATATAAAGAATGTAGGTACCTACAGCTGGTTCTGAATATTAGACCTTGCAATGTCTGTGTGTTTATGGATCCTGCCTCAAGTAATTTTGTCTGCTAGATTATGTAATCTCCTAAATTTCATTGATTTTTCTTGAAACTAGGCTTGCATGTCACTTCAGTCCTTTGAAAACCACTACAATAAGTCTGTCAAGAGATTCTCTTGACCCTCAGCCTCTTTTTCATCACAGCAATTTCTGTCTTAAAGAAAGAGAAGCAGTCACATAGCTGAAAATGGTAGTGGTGGGAACTGTATTTTTTCTCCTATTACAAACAGACCTGCTTGGCAAATGAGGTTTTAAACAAAACAGATGATACATGCTTGAATTCATAATTCTTCTTAATGCATAGGCTGAAATAATCTCAACTGAAATGCTCTAGTACTTAATATATGCGCCTTTAAGGAGAAAAAAACCTTAGGCAATAAGCTATGCAATAAATAAACATTTAGCATACATACCCTCAAGGCACTTCCATCACATTTTACCAGGAAGAGCAATATTTAAAGTGTTCAATATAAACAGGATTGGCCCAAAACTGAACACACTTGATTGCTCAGTTGTGTTACAGAAATAGGATTAAAAACAGTACTTACTTTTATTTTTCAATTTTTTACTGAAATTCAGAAAAAAAAATCTCCACCAGCATTTTTTTTTAAGATGTAAAAAGACCTCTTCCAAACTGTTTTATATATTGAAATGGCTACAAGCTGCCTCAATATACTAATGGAATTCAGAAGGACAGAAAGGCATCTTCTTTGGAAATAATTGCCCTTGGGGTTAAAATAGCATCCCTAGAATAATTCACTGCAATGAATTTTATTCATTTTGCTTTAAATTATCTCTAAAACTTTGCGTGACCCAGAATTACAGAAGTAAGGGGAAAACCCACATTGCTATAACAACCTTTACAAGATACAGCGCGCCCATCCTTGCATTCCCTGCACTCATGAGATAATATGAAAGATAGAATAAAGTTGATACTTGCCCTTTCGTGTCCCTGTCTTTGGATTGTAGCAGTGCTGTCAATACTACTCGTGCTCAAGAAAGAGAGCAAGATTGTGTTTAACTCTCTTCTAAGCATCTCATGTCAGGCTTGAAAGGCTCTGTTCCTTTCATCTCTTGTCCTCATTTCCTATCATGTACGTGTTGTATACGTGTTCATTGTATTTGTGTAGGGAAATATATCCAGATGTGTCAAAACTTAACCGGATGGATAACTACTTTTCATCTGGAGACTTCATAGAAACAGTACTCATTTAAAGTACACCCTAAAATAAACCTGATACTTGGGAATTAATATTATGTACAAATTAAAGTCATGCCTTAGATACACAGAGTGGCAAGAATTGATGGCCATTTTTCTATCCCAATTAGAATAATTTATAATATATAGTACATCCTGTCAGGTACAATGTGCTGACATCTTTACATGAAAGGACAAAAAGAGTAATACATAACAATAAACTCCCTGGACAGCATCAATTAACACTGCCACACTAAGCAGTTCTTCTTACTTATCTTACTAGAGTGGCTTATTTAATAAACAAAACAAGACTTCTCAAGAGGATTGTAATGTCATTAGTTCCATTCTTCCCTTATCCTCCTATGCTGAATAGGGCTTTTTTTTTTCATAGTTAGATGTACCTGTCAGAAATCTGACATGTATTTTCTCATCCTGATACTTTATGTCCTTCAATGATGACTCTCCTAGGCATCCTCAGCGGCATTCGAATGGGACCTTGGAGTATGGCACCTTCTCTTTTCCCTCCTTTGTGCCTTTTTTTTTTACTACGCTTTTTTTTTAACTCTTCCATATTTTTCACTTCTAAGGTTCTTTTCTCTTGCTTTTACTGAAATATTTTCACTTAGCCAATACTATTTAAATCTTGGCATGATCAAAGTCTACCTGAGGTACTTGGGAAAGTAACAAATTACTTCATCAATTATATTTCTATATAAAGACAAGACCTGGAAAGAAAGAGTGAAAAATGGAACAAACCTGGCAACACATCTGCACACACAAAAAAATCAGCCATTTTATTATATGATTTCCTTCATAATTTCCAAAGTATAATAAACTACTGAAAATCTGGAGTTTTTTGATGAATTGCAAGTGTATTGGAAGAATACAAAGAGACGGTTAGGTAGCACACTAAGGCATAATGAGAGTGGCTCCCCATGTCTCACAAGGCCCTGGGATTTCAATCAAGAAGAAAAAAGCAATTTCTAATTTTTTGAATGAAAGTTTAAAAAAACCAATAAAAAATTAATAAGAGTACCAAAGCCAGAATAGCAAAAGGCTGAATATTTCTGGAATTCTTCTGGGATATAAGACCAGGCTTGAAGTCCTTGGTCAGTCTGGGAATACAGCAGATTCTGAAATGAGCCTCTGACTTTTTGTCTCACCTTAGGTACTCCTCCTACATGGTTTTTGCCCATAAAAGTCCAGTACTGTGGTGACATCTGGCACAATCCCCAAAAGCTTGTCGAACTTTCTCAGAACTTCTCCCTCTCCATTAATATCTGTAATTCATAAGCTATGTTTTGGGAGGATGAAGTAATTATGGGACTTTTTTTTTAAGGCAGGGTAGAAAAGTATGGCTAAGTATTAATTGATAGAGGATCTCCTATTCCTGTCAGTGTATGCATTAAAACATATGCATAAATGACATGTGACAGGCTCTTAAAATACCCAGTGTTTTAAAATAAAGTACGCACAGAGATGAAGACTGCAACAATAAATGACAGCTCTTTCTTTCTCTCTGGTTAACAAATCCAAGTTTAGGGCGGACCACAATGTCCTTGTCATCCTCTCTAACTTGATGACTTAAAAAATAACAATTTTAGTGAAACCTTTTCTTCTGTTACCTGTGTCCTTGAGAGACAAGAATATTTTCTGTAAGGGTGTACAGAAGAGTTTAAAAAATCAACTATTTGCTACAGGAGATGTAACTGAAGAACAATGAAGTACCACAAACAGAAGTCTGGACACAATATGATAGTGACTTATTACCCACAACTGAAAGCAAATGAAGTGTATTCTAAAACTAAAGAGCTCTCAAAATTAATTAAATCTTTGAAACTAAATTCAAATTTATATTGTCAATATGAAGTTAATTTATACTTCTTAGAGGAATGAAAGTAAGTTGCATCAAGTAAAAAATAAAAAAAGTGAAGTTAGCAAGCTTTCATATTGAAAAAAAGAATCCTAACCAAGTTTAATTTTCTAGTAGCTTAACAGTATTCTTTTAATCTTGCACAAAGAAAAATATTGTAAAAAAATTACAAGCTTTTAATATTTTATTTTCACACATGAATCCTTTTTTTCCTGCAGTTACCAAATTAATTAAGCTTATCCTTTCAAACAAGAGTAAAGTGAAAATTTGTCTTTTATATGTGAACAGCTTCACAAACAGGAAGTCAATGTCAATTAATACCATCTACAATTCTCTGTTATCAGTCAGATAGTCAGAAAGAATTGACATTCTCCATTTTCTTTTCTGATAAACCAGAAAGAATGATCTTTTGAAGCATTTTTAAGGAGCTCCTTACCTTTGAAGTCTCTTGCAGTTTCTTTTGGCAATCTGTTGAAATGGGATATTTACCTGTTCAAATAAGATAAGGTATTATTAGTGATATCTCAGAATGCACACCCTGAGTAAACCACATTCATTAGTTAGTTAAATATATATAGATTAATCTTAATTATATTCCCCTGTGTGTATTTCTATGATTCTCATCAAGGAAACTGCAGGGTTCATGAAATGTGATATGCTCTGAGAATTGCAAAAAGGTTAAAAGAAATTATCTCAATGTGATTTGGGTAGCTCCTAAGTGCTGACCTCCCACTTATTTTTGCTTTTATGGGCAAAACACCTTTATTAGTCTAAGCACATTTCAGTGATCATTTCAAGTGCTAGCTACAGAATTTTCAGCAATATCTGAAATCCAAGTGACAATGGCTACAGAGAATTTTGTAGTCCAGCATTTTCTTGTATCTTGTTCCCTTCCTATTCATCTGCTGTCTCTTGTTTAGCGCTTCTGGTTTAAGTTCTGATGGGTCAAGGCCATTTTTTATTTCTCCAATTGAACATTGTCTTGCACAACAGAATTCTCACTCAGAGATGTTATAACACTAAATACTTAAAAATAAATACTGCATGCAACTTAGCTTATGGTAGTGTTGTATGGTACATGCAAAGACTTAAGAAAAATATTTCCTAATAGTTCAAATTTCCTGTTATCTATTTTTAAAGTCTATTAAATTTTCTGCATCAAATAAGTTATTCTTAACTTACAAACTCAGGAAACACACAAAGAAACAAACCTATTTCCAGAGCTAAAATCAACTTATTTCTCATTCTTCTCATGACTTCAGTAATCACAGAATACATATTTTGTAGAAATCTCGCCTTATTTCCTGTTAGGTTGTAGCATTTGGAGGCATATCCCGATAGAGTGGAAGTCTCATAAATGCAGCTTTCTGATAAGAGCACATCAAATTTACTGTCTCACTTCAGTGCATCTGTTGTTTTTCATTTCTTTTCATCAGTTTAAAAGTACTGAAATGAAAACTGAAACTTTCCTTTTGCCTTCAACGGGAAAACATGAAATAATGCCCCCAAGACTGCATATGCGTATGATAGCAGTGCTTCACTCTATTCCAAAAGCAAAATTTTCAGAAGGAGTCTTTTGAAAAAAAACATGCTGCTTTCATCTCCGCCATTAACAAAGTTTTTAGTGACAGTGTTCCCAGAGTTTCATTGTAGCAAAAAAACCGTAGTTGAGTGAGAAACTACAAGCAGAGGTGAGAGGAAAAAATTATTATTTGTAAACCTAAGGAAAGAATGAAGTCTTTCAGTCTTTCCTACACTCATAACTACTTGCAAGAGCCATGGTACTTTCATATACAGGCTATAAAACAAATTGCAGTTAAATATATTTTATGTTTAAAACTTCTTTCAAAAAATAAGGTACTAATCTTTAGTAAAGAAATCATTATGTAGTAAAAAAATGGGGCAGATTTGCCTCTGTGGGTAAAAATGGGGTAGACACTACTCTGTATCAGTATGTCAGCCTTTATTAGCTGACATACTGAGAAATATAGGATAAATAAGAATGAGGGATTTAGCTTCATTTAAAACACTGTATTACTAATTGGAAAGTAATGAAAAGATACGTTGCATTCCCACCTCTGTGCAGAAGGTTTGAGAACCATATTTTTGCAGAAGGATATTCACCATTAAAACCTGTTCATTACTTAATATAGCTTTTGTCCCTTATCTTTGAAGAATTCATGACCTTAGGAATGTCTATAATTTTTTACCGCAATAACATACTTATCTGCTACTGAATATTCCAAAATAACAAGAAAATACTGAGTTGAAACTTCAACTATGCACAAATGATGAAGACAAATGTTAGAATTATAGTTTGGGGTATAAGCACCATTTTGAAGGAGATATCCATAGCTATCTCAAGCCAATCAAGTAACAAATAGACATGTATTTCTAAATCAAAAAGTACTTTGTTGCCTGCAAACATTCAGAAAACAAACAAGCAAATGTTTACAGAAACACAAATACAGAAATTTACAGATTATGAATATTTCATAAAGTTTAAAAATTTACTATTGAAAAAAATATGTACTCCTTTATGGACAAAATAAGTAATCTTTTAGCCTTACAAATTCTTCTTGTGTTAGCAATGATAATCTGAAATGGCTTCTGAGCAGATAATTCCTTATTTTGGGGACTGCAGAATGGATAAACTGCTTATTTGGGGGATTGCAGGATGGATAGCTACATAAGCTCTCAGCTGTAAGCAAAGATATTCTGTCCAAAGAGTTATGTGCTAAAATAATACATTGTAGTCTGAAGGATAAGAAAGATAAAATCATATAAACATATGATGAAAAATAGCCTGGGAAATTCACACTTTTTTGGGCCATTTCTTATTAAAAAGGGAGAAAGTATTTTAAATAAAATTTACTTCCTCTTTTTGTTCTGTTGCATACTAAAAGAACAATAAATTCCATTTATTTTTCAGCTTTTGGCCTGCTGTTTCTTTTACTGACTGTTTGATATTCTTCTGTTTGAAGGTATTGGATTTTATTTTATAGCAAACAGAAAGGATACTTTTATTGTAAATATTGACTAATATTTTGCCATTCTCACTGTAAGGAAATATGACTGTTCCAAACTTGAGCATATGTTTTTGATTGTATGGGCCTTTTCATCACACAAGCATATGCTACTAGGCAAATATAGAGCTGACACATCCTCGTATTATCTAAAGTGATTAATAGCTATAATTATGGGTGGCAAACATCTATTCTAGCATTGCTCTTTGAAAAAGATGTTCATATAACTGAGGGCCAGTGTGAAGATCTGAAGATTGCTAAATTAGGTATGTTACCATGGTAGCCACTGACTATAAACTGTATCAGAGCAGAGCAAGCAAAAAGACCTTTCTAAAACATTATCAAATACTTCTGACTTTAAACACTTTGATGAGTTTTTGAAGTGTTATTTCAGAAAGTGTTAATCTATATTACTTGTCAAATACATTCATTTTACATACTGTGAAATGCAAATTCTTCTAATGTGTTTTAGAATGCAGATTTTCTATCATGCCCCACTAAACATTCAGGAACTCAGGCATCCCTACAGGTGAAAGATAATCTGTTTTGTTTAATGGCAGTTTTTGAACTACAGCTACTACTTGAGCGACTTGGTGGGTTTTTTTTAATTGTTAATCTTCAGAGTGCTTCCCAGGGTGTCTGTTTAGGTAGGTGACTGTGAGATGGTAGAATTCGAACTCTTGTAAGTGTCTTTGCTTCAACATGCATCTGATTATATGGGCCTTTTCAATGTATATATCTCAATTCTGATAGTTCATCAGTGATTCATAGAATCATAGAATGGTTTGGGTTGTAAGGGACTTTAAAGATCATCTAGTTCAAAACCCTCTGCCATGGGCAAGGATACTTTTCCCCAGACCAGGCTGCTCAGGACTACATCAAACCTGACCTTGAACACTTCCAGGTATGGGACATCCAGAACTTCTCTGTGCAACCTGTTCCAGTGCCTCACCACCCTCACAGTAAACAATTTCTTCCTAGTATCTAATCTAAACCTACTCTTCCAGTTTGAATCCAGTCCCCCTTGTCCTGTCACTACATGTGCTTGTAAAAAGCCCCTGTCTATCTTTCTTGTAGGCTCCCTTGAGGTACTGAATCGATTTCTATTAATTTTATTGCATATTAAATTCTCTAACTTTGAATCTATCAGAATCATTTATGCAAGTGGCAACATATCTTGAATTATACACCTATCCTGAACCCCCAATACATGTACATGCTTCCATTTAATTTCACTTGTAATCAAAATAAGAGATATATAACCATTATCTTCCATTTTATCCTTATCTTCTCAAATAAAGCTTTATCATTTTGATCAATGTTAACACTAGTTCTTTTATACTTATGGTGGTATTAAGTAGGCAAAGCTGTCTAAGTGACTCAGAACTAATCAGTGTCAACTTGTTTCAGCAGCTACCAACAGAAAAATTCTTTTATAATAAATTGGATACTAACCACTAGACTGAAAAGTTTGAATATATATACGTAATTTTAGCTCTTAAGTTTTTGTTTTTCCATAAGCTTTCTAATTTTTCTGTCTTACATGTTCTCAGTTATAAATGAAAAATTTGCATATTACATAAGATATTATTCTAAAGATGATTACTTCTAGAATATGTTTTGAAAATTAAAAATCTAATGAATAGTGATAGGTCATATTATTATGACCTACAATCATAGACATCAGTTTTAGGCTCAGCCGAAGATCACTCACATTCAAAGTCCGGTAAGGTATTTAACATCTGGAATGGTCTTACTACCTCTCTGAAATTAAGATTGGCAGTGAGCAGAGGAGAAAAGCTTTTCTCAGACTATCTAAATAACCAGTCTCATCAGATCTGTTAGGACCAAAAGTACGTAACTCTCTTGCAACCCTCAAATGTTCTGCAGTAATTTGCTTTGCATATGCTGAAACTGCAAAATAATTCCTACTCCATGCTTTGCTGCCTCATTACAGCCGATATCTGTGTGTGAGTGCACACACACACTGAGTGACATGTGGTGGCATCCAAAGGAAACAAGCAGAGAGAACTAACCTTAAAAAGTTTTAGTTTACACAACAGCATACAATACATTTAAAGATGATGAGAGTTAAATAATTGTCAATAATTTAAAACAAATACAGCTTACTTTCATAATACTTTTAAAGAAATTTAGATTTGACAACAAGTCACCTTTCATTTTTGAGATTAGAAATACAATTGATAATAGGAGTACAAGCACCATAATTTGGATCTACATAAAGCCTTTGATAGTGTCTCAAATGATAATCTTCATCTTAAACTGAAAGCAGGAAAGATTCAGGTTAAACATGAGAACAGATAAAGAACTGATTAAAGTAAAGTGATTAGAAAGTAAAGTGTTGAAAAGGGCCACAGGGGAGTCAGTTCTCAGATCTTCATTGCTTCTAATCTACATAAATTACTAAGAGAAACTAGCTGTAGAATTTGCCAAATGCACTGACGACTTAAAACTGAAATGAAGTAGTAAGTGGAAAGCAAAAGAATTAAATTATAATTCCCCCGGGAAAATGGTTTACATATTAAAAGGAAAACAAAATTTAAGAATGATAAATATAACATACAAATCATTGCCTGTTTTTCCTTAGAGAAGTACTAGAAGCCTACTACACAAAATTTAGGGAACTCTTCTGAACCTGTCTAGATTATTGAAAACCTAAGAGAATGGCAAGCAGTTCCTGTATACTGCAGCTCTAGAGTGTGGGGAAAAAAAAAGAAAACAGTTCAGAAAAAACCTTATGATCACAACACTTGCAGTGGTACAATAACTAATGTTCAATCCCTTTGTATTTGAAGTCTCAAAACAAAAAAACACAAAAAAGCCACACCCCCCCTTACACTAACACTAGCAAAAAATTACCAGAAAATTAAAACTATTTCCACTGAATTTGCTCTTGCCATCTTCCCCATCTTCTAATTTTTCACCTCAAATAAAAATTAGTACCTTCTAGCTCCAATGGAAACCAGGAAAAATAAAATATTACTCAAGACAATGAAAAGCAAGTCTTCTGGACATTTTTATGGGCTTTTTTGTGTATTTTGTTTTGATTTTTTATTGGTGGGGTTTGTTTTGTGGTTTTTTTTGTTTTTTTTTTTTTTGGCTTACACACAGTAAAATAGTATAGAAACGTTGAAAATCAGACTTACAGGAAAACATCTACCTTTACATTACTGATAGCATAAATATTATAATCCAGTCATAACCTAGTAAAAATGCATGAAACATGTAATTAGAAAATATGTGTTAGAGATGATGAATGAATAAGAAGTACCTCACAGGAAGTCAAATATGATGATGCTCGCCATCACTGAAATTTGATCCATGCATGATACTACAGAAATAGTGTTGTAATTATGTTATTTATATCCTCTTGAAGCCTTTGAAATGACTACTCATATGAGAAATATAAGACAATGCAGAAAATATACGTTTCAAAAATCTAAGTATACGAGTCATTACTTTTTGTTTTTAATCTGTAACTGATACTCCAATCTAGATTCAGTACCATATCTTGCCTCCATCCATGTCTGCCTCTAAAAGTCATAGTATTTGGTCTTAATTTGTACAGAGAGCTGTCAGGGGAAAAAAAAAATTAAGTGACTGCAACACAAATGGCCACACTCAAAAGAAGAAAACAAAGAAAACAGGAAGAAAAATTATGTGCAATACAGCTATATAATTACATGTACATATGGTCCTCAAGACAGCTGCATAAAGACAATGGAAGCATAAGGGTTTCTAGTGCTGATGAAATTGCATTCCTGTGTCCATTTGAATGGTAGCTGAAATTACAATTTTAAGACCAGCACCTGCAAAGTATTTTCGCACACTACACATAAGAAATTATGATCAAGAGATGTTTGTATCAGTGCATACAGCTAACATGGGAAATGAATTTGTATGCATGACGAAATGCAGAGTTAGTCAGAAAAGGAAATCTTTATTGTCACACATATGGTTTTTCAATACATGGTTATCAAATTTAATCCCTCTCTTAGTGCCCACCACTTTAGAAATACCTGTAGTTTGATAGACAACTTGATATCACATACAGAAGGTTTCTATATTTAACATCCCATTGCTAATACTTTCTTTGCTTTTTAAAGGTCATAAATGTTATTGATTACATTAATTTGAAAGCTGCTTGAAAAATGCAGAAAATTAATGTAAAATGAACATCTGCATAAGTTGACAACAAACAAAATTGCTGTGGTCTTCAGAGATGACTCCTCCTGGGTGTTTTCCCCATTGATCAGTTCAGCATAGCAGGAGCAAAAGAGTCTAAATAGACATTTTCAATTATTTTTTATATTCTAGTAAACACAAAAAGTTTGATCGTTTTTCCTTCATTTTTATCAGTGGCATCCAGCAACCAGACATCTTCCTGGAGAAAACTAGGGACTGCTTAGATTACAAAAGCAAATTTATTTATTCTTTTTGAACTTATGCTAAATATAAGAAACAAACAGTACAGTCTGATAACAAGTGGCACAATAGATTTTATGAATCTAGTCTAGAATTTGTAATTCTTCAGGAAGTTAAACGTCGAAGAAGTCTCTCTTCATTTAGAATTTGGCCAAGTGATAAGAACTTACCTATAGACATAATTCTTTAAATTAAAAATAGATGACCTTGTTAGACCATCCAAACCAAGACACTCTTGTAAGATCATCTAGTGGTATTCCCAGTGTTCAAGACAAAAGCAGAGAATTGCTTTTAAAGAATTTAAAGAATTAAGGTTAAATGTAATACTCACTATCTATGTGAACAAAGCTTTTAGGAAAAGAACTTTATAATGGAATTCCAAGTTGCAAGTCTGGGCATTTCCCTTTACATACATTCTGACTTTGAGGACAGTATATGCCATAAACTCACGTAACTTTTTAGTTGTGCTGGTTTTAGTACATGGATTTATGAACTTATAAAGTCTAGCTACTTAGAAGTGTCATATGTTTAAAGAAAATAGTATAGCATCGTATTACAGAATTACTGCACATCATTGTGGGGTTAATCATTATCCTACGGTAGAGGGGACAACCTGTATACATATTACTATAATTAGGATCAGTTAGACCAGTCAGTCTAGACTGACATCTAGTCGTGTAACTTAATCAGAAATATTTCATCAGCATTTATTTTGTGATCTACTAAAGTAATGCATTTATTCTTTGTTTCATCCTTCTTGGATGTTTTGGGGTTGCTTTGTTTCCTTATTAATTTTTTTAAGTGTGTATGACTATTTACTAATGAAGACTGGATGCTCAACTTTTATGGGCAAGGACAACCATGTTGCTTCTGGGATTTTATAGTTTAGAGGAGTTGAAGGTCCTTAATAAAAGTAAACTATAGCATCTTGTTTCATCATTTGGTATTTGTTCCTAAACCAGGATTATGTTCTTATTATGCTCCTATGTTCTAATTATTATGATCTTAACAATTCCTTAGAAATGTAGCTTTGTTATTCCAGATTTCTTATATATTAACAAGGCAAGAACCATGAGTTATCTGAGTAATATACTGACAAAAAAAGGTATAAGCAAATCTCTTGAAGATGACACAAGTGTTTATATTTGGCATAAACCATTGCTCTTGTATACTTGAAAACAGCATAAATTCATTCACTTGGTTTAGAGGAAATATTAAATTACTGAGGTGTACAAGTGCATTATTATTCGCATCTTGGTCCTTGGTTTCCCAGAAGTTAATTGTGATGAGGTGGCATTAA
Organism: Ptilonorhynchus violaceus; assembly: GCA_013397565.1. Classification (NCBI taxonomy): domain Eukaryota; kingdom Metazoa; phylum Chordata; class Aves; order Passeriformes; family Ptilonorhynchidae; genus Ptilonorhynchus; species Ptilonorhynchus violaceus. The sequence continues at coordinate 1,160,957 of VZRJ01004555.1, forward strand.
AACTTGATATGCTATTGAATAACTCTATTCAAATACAAGAATGCTGGAAATACCATTGTCAGCAGCTGTTTCTTGACTCTTACACATGCATGGTATATGAAGAATGACATTAAACTTCCCACAGAAAATAAACTGTACTGTGAATTTAGCTACACTGTGAAATGCAACAGTCTTCAATGGCTTCAGAGGAAGCACCTAAAGTCTTGAAATCTATTTGGAAGTCAATCCTGTCATACGAAATCCACAAAAAGCCATGCCTGCCAACTGAATGCAGAGTGGGTAATAGTTAAAATAAATCATAAATAGAACGGACAGGCACTGTATTTTTAAAGAACCCAAAACTATGTGAGATAGGAATTACAAAAGAGACAACAAAGACACATCAGCCAACTTAAGTAGCTATTTCAGTATTGCAAATACTTAAAAGCCCATTATTCCAGTGCAAGAAGATATCCAAAGCACAGAACAGTTGAATACACAAAAGTTTTCTAAGATCTTTTATCACAGGCAAGTTCTTGGAAACATATTTAAGACCAGAGCTTTAAGAATTATAAACTGCTGCGAGTGATTGCTGTTGACAAATATAAAAGGAATATATAAATGCTTTGTCAGCATAAGCAAAATCTTTATGTCCACTGATTCTAACGCTGAACTAAGAAATGTCACTATTTCTTGCATGAAATTTGACATTTTATCTCTTTAGCTGAAATTACTATGTGAAGAGAAAGTATTTCTAGAAGTATTGAGTTTCTGTGCTCATCGGCGTCTATATATTGAACTGAACGTTTTTTAATCTGAAATTTTCAGATTAATTAAACCTAACATGCCACAATTTTTTTAATGTTTCTCAGACTATGCCTTAGAAACAGCAATTGAACAGCCCTGTGAAAATCATAGAACAAAACCCCTGTAATATATTATTCCTGTATAGAAATGGATGGTAATCTCCCAATGATGAACAATTTGAAGAATGAAATCTTAAATGTAGTGTGAGAAAACCAAAACATGTAAGAGACTTGTAGAGCTCATTTCAAGACACACTTGGTGATCTCTTAAGGATCCTGTTGTTTAAAAGCATTTTTTGAACTGTTGGCATTAAAATTAAATTCAACTGAAAAAAACCTATTTTAATTAATTACAGTAATGTATGACCAGGATAACAAAATGGGCCTACAGAAGTAAGTGAAGTGACACAAACGTTAAAAACACAAATCAAACCAAACTCTCTTACATTTGAAACAGAAATTATTATTGTTCAAATCTAGGAAAAAGGCTGATTTTGTTTTTTGTTATTTATTCAGAAATAGCATCAAGGCTCTCAATTTCACTGTGTAAACTGATACTTTTCTGAACTTCTCTATGAATTTGATAAGTTGCAGAGCTCACTGCCTCAAGAGACAAATTTCTATGGCCTCAGTTTAGAAGGTATTTCAAACATTTTTTAGCATGTATCAACATGAGTATAAACATTTAGCTAAAGCTATATATTTGCTTAAATACCACCCTGAATAGCAACGTAGATTTAATTTCTCCACAAACTAGGAGTAGCTGTAATGTAAGTCCTGTGCCAATAAAAAAAATCCAGCACACATTCTTCAGTGATCCACAGAACTAGCAGCATTTGGTTCTCTAAGGACAGACAAAAGACGTTCTGTGAGCTACCAGCATTGGCCATCTGCAACTGGCTCACTCTGCTGTGAGTTCTGCCTCAGATCACAGAGCATATTCCCTCTGTATTATTGAGAATAAGGAATAAAATCATGTTATTTTTACACAAACAGGGTTTTTTTTACTTAAATCACACTTATTTTACCCAAACTTGAATCTTATAAGAACCTAATATGTCAGATCTCTAGTCCTCTGCCAAGTTGCAGAATTTAGCTACCAGATTTGAAAGAGATTCAGGAGAACGTAGGGATGTGGCAATAACCTGAGAACACAAGCCTTAGGAAAGTATGTTAGGAGAGAATCTGATAATAACCAGTTGTAAAGTATCATTTTACTAAACTGCATTAAATTGTTCCTTCTAGGCCAAGAAAATGATTCAAAAATCTTGCAATATAGAGTATACTAAATTTACAAAACTGAAAAAAGGCTTATTTTTGCATAGCAAATACATCAACTGAACACTAGTAGCTATGGAAACTGAAACAAGGCACAATTTTTCCTCAGAAAATAAGAAATCAAATTTACATTGCCAGATTAACTCCAACAGTTACAGGGTATCAAAGTATAACGCATGAATGGTTCAGAATCTTATCCACAAGTATTATTGTGGTTTTATTCCTGTGAGATCTGCATTCCTTGCAAACTGCAACTAATTATAAATTGGCTGATACACCAATACTCTTAGGCTGTGTTAACATTTTGAATTTGTTTGCTCACCTTACCTTCTTTAATGCAAGTCCAGCTACTTTGAAAGAAACAAGTTTTGTCAACACTACAGTTGTAAGCTATTTTGCAATAAAAGCTATTCTATGCACATTAATAATACTGACAAGAACAGATGGCAATTATTGCTTTTAACAATTATTTTTTTTTCTGTTGGTATTAATTATGTGTGCTTAATTTCTGTTGTTATGTCCACTGGGCACCGAGGTAAGGTGCTCAAAATCTGCCCAAATACTTTCATCTCATTGACAGCAGCAGAATTCTTATTCCAATTGAAACATTAATGTCATTTTAATTAACTCATTAGAGATGCATAAAAATTCATCATTATTGATAACTATTTTAAATGTTTTTCTAATATTAAAGTGCTTTATAAAATGAGCAGCATTCTTGCTAAATGTATAGTTAAAACATCATCTGCTGTATTTAAAAAATAGAAACATCCATAAAACTAATTAAAGTATCAGTAATATGAATCACTAGAAAATGCTTTACTGTTTCTAAGTGTGCTGAAAAATCTCTCTTTAAATCTCTTTGGGTTAAATTTCTGTTCACTGATTGTCTAGGAATAGTACTCTTTCTATTGTGTCTCTAGCAGAATGCTTATGTCCAGGTTAGGCAGGTAGGTGGTTCTCTTCTGCAGTTGTATTAGCAAGGGAAGAATAAAATTCCTAAACAATGTGGTCTGTAATAGCCAACACTCTAGGCAGGGAGCTGCTTAACCTTTGTCAAAAGATAACACCAAAACCAGTCTTAAACAAACAGCCTTCTCAACAGGGGCAGGCCTGCTTTCAGTTAAGCTTCATTGCCACAAGCTGTTTCAGTTCATAGCTTTCAAGCATTCAACCAATGATCTGAAGACACATTAGGGATATTATAGACTTCAGAGCTATCCACTCCCAAACCTGAATAGTAGCATATAGTTTCAGTTGTGTGAAAGAAGACCCTGTCTGGATCTTTCTAAAGATAGAGAAAAAGATACAGTGCTGGTACAATTTATTCTGAGGCTAAACAAAATGTGTCCCTGGAAGCACTGGCAAATCAATTTCCCTGGACCAGCAGGTCAAACACACGGGCAGGACAAAGAACTCAGGATATTCCAGACACAATCAGGCATATATGGCTTGATACTCCAGCAAAAACATTGGCTCTAACTGGCTTGTATTTGGATTTTTAATAGCCCACGCTAGAGTACAGACCAAACACATATGAAACTCACTGAAATCCTACCTATTTGGAAAATCCATGAAAAAAGCCCTGACTTCAGGGCTTTACATGACAGGAATCCACTTATCTTTGAACACTTCAAGCATTAGTTTACAGATTTTGAAACAGTGTTCTTTGGTTCCTTTATATAGAAGTTTACCAACTTTGGCATACCCCATACTGTATCAGAGAGGAATTTACAGAGCACAGTTGTAATCTCATAGCTGTTGATCACCTTGGAAATGGAGTCAAGATTCCAATGGCTTTGGTGAAAGTGCAGTAACTTGATGAAGCACTCATTGGAGCAATGCCACCTCGTTATACACCTAGTTATTAAAATAAGGTTACTGCTTTACAAAGTATATATTTTAGCGTTTTGCTCACTCTTTATCTTATTCTTAAATAAATCATCGATGGATGTTCCTAATATAGGAAATATTTTTGATCTTACTTTGATGAGGGTATAGAATTTTTGCATTAGAGGCTTCTAGTATGCTAATTCTGGTGCTAGTTTATCAACAAAATGGAGTGTGTAAAAATTAAAATTACATCCTTAAGTCTTGGTGAACGTGTAAGGTAAGTGTAAACAATGGCAAGATTAATGATTTGCCTATCAGACGAAAGAGGTTTACGTAAAAATTGTTCAAACAAAATTGTTAAAATAATACAGTAATATTATATACTGGGTTGACCCTGGCTAGATGCCTGGTGCCCACCAAAACCACTCTATCACTCCCCTCCTCAGGTGGACAGGGGAGAAATAATATAATGAAAGGTTCATGAATTAAGATAAGGGTGGGGAGAGATGACTCAGCTCTCACTGTCATGGGTGAAACTGACCTGACTTGGGGAAATTAATTTAATTTTTTACCAAGCAAATCAAAGTAGGATAATGAGAAATAAAATCTTAAAAACCACCTTTACTCCTGCTTCTACTTTCTTCCCAGGCTAAACTTCACTCCCAAATTCTCCAACTCCTCCCTGCTCAGCCACTCAAGAGGACAGGGAATGGCGGTTCCTGTCAGTTCATCACACGCTGCTCCTGCCTCCTCGGGGGCAGGACTCCTCATGCTCTTTGCCTGCTTCAGTGTGGGGTCCCACCCATGGGAGACAATCCTCCATAAACTTCTCCAATGTGAGTCCTTCCCACAGGCTGCAGTTCTGGAACTGCTCCAGTGTAGGTCCCTTCCACAGGGAAACTTGTGGAAGAGACAGTCCTCCACAAACTTCTCCAATGTAGGCCCTTCCCACAGGGTGCAGTCCTTCATGAACTGACTGTTACACTGTGGGTTCCAGGTCCTGCCAGGAGCCTGCTCCAGTGTGGGCTGCTCTTTCCACGGGTCTGTAGGTTCTGCCAGGTGCTTCCCACGGGGTCACAGCGTCTTTCAGGCATCCACCTGCTCTGGCATGGAGTCCTCCATGGGCTGCAGGGTACAGCTGCCTCCCCATGATCTTCACCACGGGCTGCAGGGGAATCTCAGCTTCGGTGCCTCGAGCACTTCCTCTCCTTCTGCACCGGCCTTGGTGTCTGCCAAGGTGTTGCTTGCACATATTCTCATTCCTCTCTAAGTTGTAATTGTAAAGGTATTTTTTTTTTTCCTTCCCTCACTCTGTTATCACAGAGGTGCTAACGATATTGCTGATGGGCTGAGCTTTGTCCAGCTGCGGGACCATCTCGGAGTCGGCTGACATTGGCTCCATCAAACACTGGAGAAGCTTCTAGCAGCTTCTCTCAGAAGCCCTCCCCCCTGTATTTCCCCCTCCCACTCTCCCCACCAAGTACTTGCCATGCAACCCAAAAAAATTATAGCTCACAATTCACCAGAACATTGAAAATATTTGGTGCCTTCAAACAAATAAAACTAAAGAACCCAACTAAAACTTCATGATCTTTAAAATTATTCCTGTCCTACAATAAAGTTTGTTTTTATTTTTAGGCACAGAAAGTCCTTTTTAGTTCAGTGAGGATTCACAGCAGTTGACACTGTTTATCATAAATGTTGCAGAAAGAAGTTTAGTAACTTGAATAAGCATCTTGGCAATATATCAGCAAGCACTATTTTGGAGACTCCAAATTTAAAGAAAATCTATTAAAAAAACCCTAGTTAAAAATATATTATGGTTATTCCCTCCCTATTGCTCATATTGGGACTCAAAATTATCATCTGTTTCAGCAGTGGCATTTGACCAGTCTGAACAGAAAATCAATCTTTTGAAAGGTGGAGCATATGCCTGTGCTTAGGAATTACAGATATCAACTATCAGGATACCGAACACATGAAATTAGCGAGAATAAAGTGCTTGCTTCAAGTGAAAACTGGTGAAAAAATTACAATTAAATGCCAAACTAATAAATAAAAATAAAAATATATACAAAGATATATACCCATACATAAATATATACACGGAGGGGCCTAAACTAAAAGGGTTGTTTTTTACAGCATTTGTAAATAGAAATTCCTTTCTTTAAATAAAATTTGAAACAATTTAAGCAAAAGGATTTCTATCATTGCAAACTATTACAGCCTAAACAATTTTTCTGCACCTGGACATGTATCACACATACTTGTTTTTAATACAGTTGTAGATCTTGGAAAAAAAAATCAGAAACTCTTTCATTTCTCTCTTAATTATTTTTTATAGATGCTGAGGTCAGCTAATGATTCTTAGGTTGTAGTTTGAGGCAAAATAACAAAGACAAATTCTTTGCCATGGCTGGGAGACCGTTGCTATGACTGCTGAGTTATTATCAAATGATTGGCTTCCACCTGGTTAAATTGGTTCTCTTCAAATTGTGTAGGATTGTTGTGTAGGATTCTAAATAAATATAAGAGAGGCTTGAACTGCCTGGTAAAATAGCCTCAGAAATATCTTTTATAATGCTCTCAACCTTAAGTAGACAATCTAACATCCTTAAAATTTTGAGCTACTGGGATGACTTCATGAAGTTATCTTAAACCTCCTGGATTCAGGAGGTTTAAGAGGCAATACAGTGTGCCATTCTATCAAGAAATTTTCTTGCACAGTGCAATTCTTCACTCAAAAGATTTAGTGTGATAGTACATTTCAGTTTTAATATGATTCTCAAAATACATCTAGCTAATTATTCTCACCCTATTAATGCTTTGACGAATTTGATTCAATGTGATTTCACAGTCTTTCTTGTGGCTTCATGTAACCTTCACAGTGTTCTCTCATACTGATTGAATGGCTATGGAAGGCAAAGTAGATGAAGTGGAAAAGCATCTAACCTCTTTCATATCTATTTCACAAAAGTCATAACATTCTAAAATAAAAGAGCGATAGCCAGAAAAGCACAAACAATTCAGAAAATGCTATGCAGGTACTTATGAATTCATTTTTTTAGGTTGCAAGATCTTTTCTATTAAGAGGGTGGAAAAAAAGTAGAAATAAAACTGTAAAATCACAGTCTTTTAATTCATAAAACAGGAAAATATTGAGGTCAACTATTGTAAATTTTCCAGAAATTGAAAATTTTTAGTGTTTTCCAGTGAGCAGGTATGATCTCCATACTGAAAGCCAGCTTACCCAGGAGTTGAAGTGAAAAACTGGCTTAATACACCAAAGGAAATTTACTGGTATCTTAAATGCTAAATTCACTAAGCAGGAACATATTTAAGGGAGAGTACAAAGGCAGCATGGCAGTCTATACTGCACCTAGCATAGGCCAGATATTTAGAAGTTATTGGTCTTAGTACATAAGGCAGAAGCAACAAGACCATCAAAAGACCTTGTAGTTCATTGGAGATGGGAATTAAATGCCTATTATTTTATGAGAGAAGGTTTGTATAAAAAGCTTAAAATGCAATGAGAAAATTGGCACTGATTTTCTTTCAGAAGTGCAGTTCATGAAACATGCCATGTTGATTAACAGAATATCTCTTTGCAGAGGATACAGAAATGAGCATTGGTCTGCAGGTCAGAAGTGGTGAGCAATTGCCTTTGCATCACCTTCCCCCTCCCCCCCCCTTCTTTGCTTCCCTTCACTTCTTCAATTACATTTATCTTGACCCACTATTTTTTCTCACTTTTGCCCTTCCAATTCTTTTCCTCAAACTGCTGGAATAAGTGAGCAGCTGGTGGGTTCTTAGTTGCAGGCCAGAGTCAACACATCACAACTTCACAACAGTAAAGCCCTTTCAACTTAAATTAGTCATTAACAGAAAAACAAATGGAAAATTAACATATTATTTGAATAAACAACAGCCAAGAAACCCAGAGATCAGTTTGTTTGGTTGATTTGAGTGCCTCTTTCCAAAAGGACATTTTCAGAATGATTACTTGTGCTGCCATTGGAATGCCCATCGTGTTGCTCTTCCTCACCCCCACCATTATGAAAGAATACTGCCACTGCCCTAATCCACAGCATGAGTTAGGATGAGTAAGTAGATGATTCAAACAATGATGGTCTCAATCTTTCAGTCATATTTGATAACAAAAGTAGTCTATTATTCTAAGAACCACATTTGTAGTCATAATCTCATTGCTATTAAACTGCTGTTTTCCATTCTGTGCAGTTATTCCATGCAGAAGTATTAAATCACTTTACAAAATTGATGAAAATTACCCAAAAAGGAATTACATGAGAAAATATCTATGGATAATCCAGAGTAAAATTTTCTTTTAATCTTCAAATATCATAAAAAGTACACAAAAATAGGCAACATCTGAGTCTGTCTAGCATTAAGTAGATGATGCAGAATTACAACTTCTATCACATGAATGTCCTTTGTCTCCTGACAAGAAAGGTGCATTTCCATTCTCTCAGTGTCGATCCAGTTGAATCAGTGGAATCTGGTGGTGACTGATAAACAATGTTCAAAAAGAATAAGGCTGACAAGATATGTAAGTTCTATTAACCACATGAAAAATGAAGTTTGCACTTTTCTTCAGGGATGAGGTTGTCTAAAAAGCTTAAAGCTAGCAGCTAGTTCTTGCAAACACAGACTTTTTTTGAAATGTGATCTCTGGGAAACGTAGTCTCTAATTTCAGGGATGGGACTGGCAGTTGGTTTCCACAGTGCCAGTTGCTCTCCTGGCTCCATTCCCTCACAGCCCTAGTGCAGATGACTGGGAAAGACACCAGAAGGAAAGGACCCAGAGAAACTCAGCAAAACATAAAATCCCTAAGGATCCTCCATGTTCCTCTTCAGCTTCACCAGGTTACAAGCTAATGGGAGTACTGAAAGAGTGAGAAGAAACTGACAGAAAGCACAGAGAGATGATAAGATTTGTAATGCATGTAGGGAAGGTAGTGAGATGAGGTAAGAGATGGAGATGTATGACTGGAGCCAGCCGCTTCTATTACACTTGTGTGTACAGTGTCAAAGTAAACCAATGACACAGCAACATATGCTATAAGTGCACCCAATTTCTTCTGTAACCTCCATAGTTCCTCTGTGTTCTTACTGCGTTGTTTGGAAATAACTACAAGATATGAAAAATACAAGATATGAAAAATATGTCTGTAATCTCAGTGCCTTAAATTGTCATCCTTTTCTAAAGGTTTTATTAATTATTATGGAAAATCTGATTATTTGTTTGGAGTTCACATAGCACATCAGGTGTAATATTACAGTTCCACACAGCAGAATTACCTTTCCCTAACTTAATTTTTCATGAATTTTATGTAAAATATGTAAAATTTACACCGGTGGGGCAGAAGATAATGGTGACCTGATATATTTCTGAATGAAAGAAATACTATTAGAAATATTAATATAAACTTAGCCTAATGTTAAGTCTTGAACTTAAATCTTCGGTATTGCAGCTGAATTATTCTAACCTAAAAATTGATGCTCATAAAAGAAAAGGCTCTTGAACCATAAAAAGATATAATGTAATGCATGAAATATGGAAAAAAAAAATCCAGAGGAATTTTTGAAATAACCTATAAAAACTAAAGTTCTGGCGCTGAGAAAGTTGGCTAGAGAAAAGGTCTAAATATTTTAGTTAAAGTCATATATTGAAAAATAAGGGTTTTGTTAATAAAGGACAGGTATGGGGGTGGGGTTTGTTCAGTTTTTAAGTTAATCCCATCCTAGAGAAGACTGGAGTAATTGCTGTAATGTAATTTCATTCATCATTTGCTCATATGCCATAGCCCTAGTAGTTTAAACATAAACAGATAATTTAAGATAATGTACGATATATTAAGGTAAACATGATATTTCTTGTGATGTATTACGTGTTCCTGTAGGGTTGTCTTCTGCCTGTTGTATATATAACAGAACCACTATCTTCATGTAAGATAATGAATTCAGAATGATAAACTTTGTCATCAATAGTATTCTTAGATAGTAATTATAGCAATGATGATAATAAAAAGGAAAACTTTTACTCAGGAGAACAAATTACAGAACAGCCACATATATTTAGGAGATCAATTATGCAAAAAAGGGTTCACAGTTTCTTCCTAACTAATATGGGTATTAGTTATTTAAAAAATTGATACGCTGTATTTAAAAATTAACTTCAGTGTGTCTGGCATGACATCACCACTTGAATACCAAAATGAATATGAGTGATAGTTTTGAGGTGTTTTGTCCATTTTAAAATGAATTTACCAGCCATCCTTTTTAAAATGTAGTTATACAGTACAGATCAGCTGTCCAGCAAGGATTATTGGACAAAATATAATACTTTCATTCACATGTCCTATCAATACTTGCTCCTACACACTTCATCAGCAACACAGAACAGAATTTCCCTTTCCTGAATTCCCTTATTCAAAACCCTTTTATGCAGACTATTCTAAAAAATATTAATCCAATTAGAAAACACCTTCTGTTATCTATCAAACCAAGATGTTTCTCCTACTAAGTTTCAGTTTTGTCTGGTAAGAAATTTAGAAAATCAGTGTATAGAACAGATGCAGGACTGAACTAACTTCCAAGCAGAGTTCTCCTGAACCTAGCTGAAGGATTACTTAAGTACTTCCAGGCTAACTACAAATGTGTTATGGAATAGCACCTCAAAATTATAGTCTTAGAAGTCACTAGTGCATTAAAAAAGCACCACATGTTACATACAGGTAGCATGCCAAAACCAAGGAAAAATAAAAAGCTTATAAAAAGTACAAAATAATTCAATTACATCTCTTTTTTTCAGTATTGAAGAAACAAAAATTATTTTGTAAATGTCACATTGCTTCACTCTTTGTACTATAGCAGTCTGTTTGGTTATATTTTCAGGATTTTTAAAATTTAAATTAAATTAAATTAAATTAATTTTTAAATTAAATTAAATTAAATTTATTTTTTTAATACTGCCCTATATCCATTTACATGTTTGTTTAATGAGATATAAAGTAAGCTTACATTCTTTTCATACTTTTCAACAAAACACTGTTGTACTCACTGTGACAGATATAACAGTTTCTTCCCTAGTAAAGATTTATTAGAATATTACATTTGTGAAATTACATTTTGGGACTTTCTACTTAGTTTTCTGTTGACTGTGGACAACCCCTAGCACACGAAAATGAAAAAGAAAATCAAATTCCCACAAAGAAGATAGTAAATTTTAATATTAAAATAGAATTTTATTATTATTTATCATTATTAAATTTATCATTATTAAAATTTCATTTTACCAGGTAATAGCAGTGCACTGCATAATCTCAAGATTCATTCACTATAGAAATTAACAATGGAATCCCCAGTGTTCTAAGACAAACACTGTTGTTTTTGCAGTGCTAAAGAATTTCAAGCTTTAGTATTGTCCTAGGAAACCATGTGCTAAGTAACCAAAACAGTGAAGCTGAAATTTGAAATTTTGTATAGTTCCATTTATATATTTCAGAAGTTTGGTTTAATTTGATTCATCTCAATGGAAATTTAAATGTATAGATGGTGTATATTTTATATGGACAGGTCATGACAAACCAGTCAAAACAATCTTTATGATATCACCAAAACTAATGAAAACTAAACCTATTTTTTGGAAGAACTGTTTTAAATGAGTCTTTTATACCAGTATCATCTTTCTGAAATCAGTGGCATTACACTGACAATAAAATCTGTGTTCAAGCTTTTCACGTGCAAAAAATTTTCCCCAATCATAGAAAGGACTCAAAAGTTGAAGTCAGTCTTTTTAGCTTTCAGCTAAAGTTACATACTAAAAACTGCAGCAAGGCACTGCAACCTGGTATTTTTCTTCCTCTTTCTAGTCCTATGACAATGTTTATTGGCAATTTCTTCTAATGACCACGGAGGAGGGGGTAAAAAGGGATGTTGCAGAAAGGAAATGCCACACAGAATGTGTTTTAGACGCATTCATGCTTCTTATTCAATTGCATCTGAAATATCTATGTCCTTGACACAGGCACCTGTTATCAAGATAGACTGTTATCAGAATGGTTAGAATCCATCCTGCTTGCAAAGCATGTGCTGTTTGCTGAAATATGAGTTATGAAAAAAAGAATAAAACTGACAAACAGAAATAATTTGATTGTGGTGAATTTAATGGAAACTAATTATATACATAAAGAAATTCACAAATTACTGCTTTTGCTTTAAATTGTATTAAATAGGTTTACATGTGTTTAATTTATTAAAAAAAAACCAAAATAACTCTTGCATGCATATTTTGAGTATTCAAGTGAAACAAAACCACTAATTTGAGAATATGCTCTAGCAATTGTACATCTCAGCTAACAGTCATTCCCATACAGTTTTCCTTCCATTCAAGGCCCCGCGTGGTGTTTTATGCATTTCATTCTATTGGGTGGTGGACCCACCACCACACAATTCTGTGAAAAGGGCTGATTTGTACTGCATATATTATGCTTGGTTACTAGAGCAGAAAAGGCATGCCAGTAACTTAAAAATCTTTAAGAGTACCCATAAGGCAGCTAAGGATATCTCAATTATTATCTTGCTAACCCTTAAACACATGGTATACAATAAAAGGAAATTTTTATTTAGTTTAACATTTCTTATTTCAAGACAGCTTTGCTTTTCCAGTAGATATGCTAAATTTTAATATAAAACCATCAGATTAAAAGAATCAAGTACTGCTGGTAAAAGAAAAATTGTCCACAGCAGCCTGATAAGGTCAGAATGATAGCGTCCCTCTTATTTCTGACTATCAATCTGTAGCCTGCAGATATTTCTTAATGAAACTTTAAGATAAGGTAGAAATTTTCAAGCTGTCAAAAAGTGCAAGCGAAACAGAAATAAAATATAGATGTGGTTAATGTACACAATGAACGATATACAGAATGTACAAGCACTGCCATAGAAAAGCTAGCAAATTTTACTTGAAAACAAGGCCTGAGTAATAACAGTCCTGTATACTAAACAAGCATATTCTTCTATGTTTTAGAACACTAGAAATTCTTATTTAAAAGATACCTTGTCCACAAGGATACCAAACATAAATTTTTCATTGATCGGTATCAGCTCAGAAGCAATTCAGATTGTTAGAATGTGTTCCTTTGCTCTATCAATTGTCCACAAAATGTTTGATATTCCCAAAAGTGTTCCCTATTCAAAATTATTTGGCAAACAATTCATTTAAATCCATTTCATCTGTGTACTACTTAGAAGCTCTTTGTTGCAACTGTCAATTTGAGTACTTACTATTCAAAAATTGCTGTTTCCACATTTACATCTTTCTGCAATTTGTTGCTATTTTCTAAACAGGATTCAGAAGTTGATGAAGGGCAAAATCAAATCAAGTGCCTTAGAGCACTGTCAACTTGAATTTAATTCCAATCACACCTGGTTAACTTTTGTAAAAACAAGTTTCTTTTCCAAAATGCCAGGCTGATGACTGATACGTCCCAGTCATGGAGCCCAGCAGGCTATTTTCTGCGTCAAATAGGTATGCTGACCAAGGATCCAAATACTGCTAACATTCATACTTTAATACACATCTGACATAGGAAAAAACATATTTCCCAAGAAATTCCAATATCAGTGGACTAAGATTAAGGGAAATTGCTTTAAGATTGCATTTAATATTTTTATTGCTTGTAGTTTTTACTTTTTGCTCTTAAAAGATTCACTTCAAATGCACTATAATTTATATTATTTAGGGGCTTACAAAACAACCACATTAATGATAGCACATAGATTGTTTATGTAGTTTAAGCTAACAATCACCTCTTATTTGCAAGGAAAAAAACCCCACAATTTTTATGCAGTGTTTCCCAACAAATTTTTTTTCTAATATAAAATAAGCCTTCTGTCAATATGAAATTATTTCATAGTAAGAATTACTGAAAGCAGTAATTTATCTTGCCAAAAGCATATCTAAAAACATATTAAAGCTGTTCAGTTAATTTAGATACTTTAGTTGAGTTCCCACAAGTTGTAGCTGAAAACATTATTGAGTTTGAAACCATTCCACTTCATATGAAACTGGTGTCATGAACTACCAGCCCAAGAGCAAGCAGGGCATATTTTGACTTGGGCTCTCAGCCATTAACAGAATTCAAAGACTAATTACACACAGACAGCTTTTATAAAGAGAAATTACATATTTTAATGACAGCTTTTCATAATAACAGTAAATCCTTCATCTACAATTACCTCGCACCTTTCTCTACTATAACAATATTAGAACAAAGCTTTGAAATTAGTGGAACAGTACATGCAGGTATTTTCAAACTAGTAGTGAGAGAAACAACTTCCACTTCAGCTTTATTCCCAACCTGACATTCATGAATCATTTCCTAGAGGAGTTTTTGCTAATCATTACTTGATTGAAAAAATAATAGAACCAAGCCTCAGCTGTGTAAACCAGTATAAATCTATTTGTGTCTGTGAAGGTGTACAGATATAAGCATCAGTACAGTTGCTCAGTATTAGCACTCTTTTTGAATCAACACATATATTCTGGTATAATAAAAAATAGTCAGGATACAGATAACTGGTAGGGGTCAGAAGAAATAAATAAAAAGTGGTATGCTTTCAAGGAATCACATGCAGCTTGAATCACACATGAAAAAACTGAGCATCGGACACTGCAAAAAGACTAATGACACTCACAAGGTGTAGCAGCTACTTGGTGCACAAGCTATTCAGAATGAAACATATTTGCTTATGGTTCTCATAGAATATCAGTGATGGAATGCAAAATTATGAACTATGCTTTATTAATGGCAAAGAAATTTCTGTACATCTGGCTGCAGAAAGAATGCTGAGTTTGTGTTCCGAACACTGGTAGGTCATATAGCAAACTGCCTCCTGGGAAAAATGTCAGGAGTCCCTAAGGATGCACAGCTCCAAGTTATGCATTGTTCTCTTCTATAGAGGAGAACTGAGTACACAAATAAGATTTATGACAGGGTATGTTGTAGCTGCAATTTCCGCTCTCCATACTTAAAGAAAGAGGTCAGATCACTTAGATAAAGGAGCTCTCAACGAGGGAAAGAATAAAAAAAAGTGCACATAATACATAAACAATTTTAACATCCATTTTTGCACATGTACTTGTATTTAAAATATGTGCATATGTATGTAAATGTTTGTATATGAGTATATAAACACACAGAGAAAATATTCTTGTTAAAAGCAGGGTTAAGGAATGTGATTCCTGAAATATTAGTCTTAGGGTGACAACATAAGTCACTTCCCTGTGATTTTGAAATGGGTAAAGGTAAAGGTTTGGAAAAACACTGGGGATTACAATTAGCACAACATTATTAAAATCAGTATGGGATAATAAAATTTGCCCAGCAACCAAAACTATGGTGGTATTTAAAAATGAACTAGTCCTCATTGATGCGGGGCAGGGAAGAAGGAAGTTAAAACAAGAATTATTTGAATATATATTCCAACTGGTTCCAGGGCTGATATCAGCGAACCAAAGTTTTCAGTAAATTCCTCTCCCAGCTTTTCAGAAAAAGAACTATACAGCTCTGTCTAAAGCTCTTCACTAAAGCTCTTCTAGGTTAAATGGTTTGGGACCTCTATTTTTGCAGTGCAGGCATACCCCTAGTTGTTTGGGAGCAACAAACAGATGGTTTGAAAGAGAGATTTATTAAGTGTCCAAGATCTAAATTAATTTTAGGTTGAGATTAGAGTCTAACAAGGTAATTTGGGATTGTCCTTCTGGCAGGTGTTCATTGCTAGTATTTTTCCCACAGAAACCAGTTCCTTAATAACCTAGAGTTACAAATGGAGGAAAGGGAAGGCTCTGAAGAAAGCTGGGAATACTTTGTCAGTTTTCTGCCCATTGATAGTGAAGAAGAATTCCTTTGCTAATATTCACTTAAACTTTACATGAGAGGGAAACGTTTACAAGTTCTGTCTTTTTGTTTTGTTTCGTTTTATACATCTTCCACACATAAGAAATAGTGCTCTGGAGCCCTATTCATAAGCTGGGACAGGATGGAAGGCCAGGTAGTAGCTCACCCTAAAACTGCAATGATCGGCGAAATAATGGATCACTTGCAGTGTTTTAACAACTCAATACAATTCCAAAATGAATTAAAGTTTCCAGATACTTAAGTCCACATATTGCTCTTTTGTTTTAATTTCATGTTATGATAAAGAAATGCCTTGTGGCAGAACAACATCAGTTTCACAAAAAGCATTAAAAAAAATGGTTTGCCATCTTTATGTCCTGGGCTGTGAGAAATGAAAGCAGATTGTAATTTTTTTTCCCCAAGCTGTTAATTACTATAAATTTCTCCTCTCAGCAAACTAGAAGCTTTACAAAGTGTTCTATAAATTCTGCAAAGAAACAGCAATTTATACTTTCAAAAGGAGTAGATACTGTTACTTTCAAGGTATGACATCTTTTAAAAATGTTATCCATTCTTTTTTTTAATTTGTGTAGCTACATTATAAGAAAGAATAAAACTCTGTTTTCAGATAACTACTATGCATTTAATAAACACAACTGTTGTTTACATCTTTTGTGTTTAGTTCTTGTGGTGGAAACACTTGTCTAATGCAAGTATACAGTACTGATTTACCAAAGCTTAAGCATTATCTTTGTACTTGCCAGATACAGAAACATCAGCAACAGTAAAATACAGGGATATGATGCTGGTTTAATGTCTCAGCTAAGCTAAATTTGATCAATATATGGGGCAGTCATGAATAAAATTTAATTGATGTGCTACTGGGAATGTTAGCTATTAAAGTTAACAATAATTTTTTTTTTTACAAAAGATGTTTTACAATATAACTTTATCCCAGAAGTAATTTTTGCAGCAAAGCAATTTCTCCAGTTTAAATTATGCTTCTTTAAATACTATAGTTTAAAATTATAATAATGCCACAATGCTTTGATATAACATGAATTATTGCAAAAAAGCTTTGGTTTTTTATAGCACAAAAAATGCCTAATCTTATTTTTTTTTTTTAACAGCCATGATTTTTGCATTATCTAGCTCAAGGACTGTCTTTACAGGATCGGACATGGAGTACTTTTTCAGAGCATTTATCAAAAAACATGCATGAAACTGACTTAAGAAATGAGTCACACTTCCTTTGTGAAGGGGACTGTGGGTTATTACTACTTCCAAATACCTGCTACTAAGACTACAGGGCAATCTGGCTTGCAAAACAATATGTATACAAAGTCAGTCCAGTAAAGATACACAGTTAGCATCCTGTGGAAAATCCTTGATATGTAACTTTACATGTGAAAGCTGTTGATAAGATTAGTATTTTAAGCAGGAAGGTATTTTAAAAGGAGGACTGAAGAAATTGGATAGATTTAGGTGTTGAAAAGACTGAGGGAAGAGAGGGTTGGTGTGGTGAAGGTTAGAGGGGCAAAAAAACACTATGGAGTATGGCTGAGACAAAATACTCTCCTGCCTCTTTGCTCCCACTTTGATTCCTCAATTACCCTTACTTCAACTCTATTCCAGGTACAGGTGAAATGGTAGTGAATAGACAATCAATTCCATATGTCACACTTCAAAACTGAAGAACCATTAAGAGTCAAGAGAAATCTCATAAAATCTTCCCAGTATAGGAGGTTTAGTGGATTTCTTACAGAGGATACAAAACCTATTTGCTCCAAAAGTCCTTCCGAAGAACATTATTTAGAAGAAGAATATCAAACACTGGCAAGGACACTGATAGTTCAGAGGAAAATATTTTGCTTTTTTCCACAACCTAAGATGAGGGCAGCTAATGGGAGAATCTAACATGGTTGAAACTATTATTACTCTTTTGAAGATTAGAAAAAGGGAACACTGTAGAGAGTGGGAACTGTTTTCTAAAAGTTAGGGTACACTAGTGCCTGTTGAGTTTTTCTAAATATTTGCATGGAAACAATTAGTAAATACACTGATCTACTGAATATAAGTGAGGAAAACCGTGTTGGGATTCATATTATCTAAAGTTAATTGCAGTAGCAGGGCTTTTTAGATAATGTCTACCTGTATAAAACACAGGTAGAAGTCAGAACAGTAAAAATCTAAAACAAACACAATTTTTTTATTGAGGCAGACAAACTGTTCATTTTCACACAAGTTTCAATGCTATTATAATGTCAAGCAACAGTCATTGAGATTGGATAGTAGAGGATTATAAAAGTAAGTTACATTAGGAGGAAAAGAATGTGGTTACTGACTTTAGGTCTACGTCCTCAAGCTGGTGAAAGTAGTTTCATCCTCAAAAGAAAAGTATGCGATGGTACGTGTTTATTTATAGCAGTTAATGAGTTCTAAGGTCATGATCCTCATTTAAATTCTGTGAGTGACAGGATAATAGAAATTCTTATTGCACTAAAAGTATAGCTAAATGTTGTGCATCTAGAGTATTATATTCTTCCTCAGCCAAAATTAATTATGTAGTCTTACTTAAAATAGAATTCATAATAAAGCAAATTATCATTTCTTAACAAAAAAATTAAAATTTAAAGACACCTTGATATATTTTATCTAGATATCTCAAAATATTTTATAAGTGTTTTATTTGGCTTTACAGCACTTCTAAGAGGTAGGCAGACATTCTAGCTGTAATGTTAGTCTGAACTAAATTGAGAGGCATGGAAACTATGACTTGTTCTTGTCGTGCTCTGATACATGGAACTCTGATACATGACTTGTTCTTGGCAAGCAGTTGACCAAGGAAAAGCTTCAGATTTCTTATCATCCAATATTAAACTGTAATCTGTTTTTTTCTGTTGTCCCTACACATAAACCTGATGTTTACCTGTCTCTTACAACTGGTACGAAAGCAAGAGAAAAAGAACAAAAAAAAGGAAAGAAGGTAGTTAAAGTCTACATAGGCCATTTTAACTTTTTTTGTTCACTTTTATGACTTTATTTGTAGTCCAATGAGATACTTAAGAGTTACATGTTATATTTTCAGGGCAGTAAGTACTATAATATAACAGCAGTTTTTGGTATTAGGATGGCTAACTAGATATAACTGTAAGACCTATTATAATATCTCTGATTAATTATAGTAAAATGTATGACTGATACACCTGACAACAGTAGCATGAAATATCAGTGCATTTCATAATAAAAACAGATTTAATGAGAAAAAGTCTGCACCTTTTTTAGGAAACAGAGCTTGGGAAGAAGACACTTGCAGTCCAGCAGAAGGGCACCTTCTATTTCAGACTAGGGGGAATTTTCCTGCAGTCCCTTTCCCTATTATGGAACACTGCTGTCATGGAGATTTTATGTAAGCAGAAAGCCCAGGGTGATGGTAACTCCCACAGCAGTGAGGCTGCCATAAGAAAAAAACCCAAAAACCAAAATGGCAGTAAGATGCAGAAATCCTCCATGCATTAGAGAAAGTCTCAGTATTGCATGAAGTGTAAGCCTTGTCTAACGATCTTGATTTCATATGTGCTCCCATGTCACTTTCCAAACAATTTCACTCCTAATCTTTGATCTTCGGGAAAGAATGACCCTTTATCTTGACATCATTTTTAACATAAACCAAATGAAAGCAAAATGCAAATTCAGGTGTTTAATAGCAAACTTTTACATACAGTGACTAAAGATCAAACTTTAACAACACTTTTGCATCAGGTATCTCTTGCTCCAGTATTTGGCAACCTGCTGAATTCCTGACTCTCACTATCAAAGAATCTATTTCCCAGTATGTTTCCCATTTCTGGTTATATTTCTTAGAAGAGATTAGCTAAAGTAGCCAACTCTTCCATCTATTTCTTTTTGCTTCAATTGTGTGGAAGGTAGATTCATGTAGTCTCCTCAAACCATATTTCTTCCTCAGGCATCTAGAGGGAGTTCTGCACCTATGGATAATCATCTTCTCTCTGGAAGTGTAAATGTGGAAGACTAGGTGCTGTTTACTGTACTCAACTATTAATGATTCCTTGACTCTGTAAATAGCACGATTTCTTTCTGTATACATTTTAGTATGATGTCTCTGTTCACATAAGGTTGTGAACTAAGTTGATATAAAATAGTGAAAATAGATACATAAATTGAAAAAATTTTATGAATGAACCTTTTTACTCAGTCATGACAAGACAATTTTGGTCTGAAAATCCAGCTGTGCTGAAAATTATCCAAAACTTACTTTTAAGAAAGACTTCAACAGACACTTCAACAGACACACAAATCTATTTATAAGCTTCTGTCATTTAGATTTTAATACTAGACACTGAGCTTTGCTCATATTTTGAACTGTAGCTATAATACCATCGTATTTTCTAAAATATATCCTAAATTACTAATTTATTTCACTATTGATCTGACTACAGTAAGTGAAATTCAGGAAAACAAAAAGAAAAACATGATAGAATTTGCACAGATCAATACAGGTCAGATTACATTACAAACTGTCTGAGAAGTTTTTCAAAAACATTCAAAGGCTTCTTATCAAGTATCATAGAACTCCTGGTGAAACCTGACCAGAAGATATCTGATAATAGACTGAAAAACTAGAGTGCCAATGCATGCTTCGAAAAGATGCTGTAGTAATGCACTTTTTTCCCCTTCAACTTCTTTAAAATCCTCTTCTAGAATATTCTAGATTCTAGAGTCACAAACATATATTCTCTTGTATTTGCTGGCACAAAACCAAAAAGACAATTTCTTTAAAATTATTTCATTGCTGCTATACAAAATATGGCATATGTAGAAATCTTTTACCTGTCTATAAGTAGGCAGAGTCTGTTGCCAAGGAAATGGTTATCACCCTATCATAATGCTATATACTGTATACAATTAAAACACAAATTCTTTTGAGAATGATGACATTAATCTAATTGTGCTAATGAAGTAATAAAAAGATGAAAAGCTTTTTTAGACAGTAATAATTGTGCATATTTCACCTCATATAAGGAAATGAAAAGCTGAACTGGATATGCATAAAATCCTTAGAATATGACTTCTAAGCTATTTTCTTTTTATGTTATAATGCTGCATTTCAAGCATTAAATACAATTCCAGAGTTATTCTCCACAATGTGTCTTAAACAAAAAACTTTTCTATTTAGTATCACATCAGTCTAACAGTCTTAATAAATAAGCACATTTTTAACAAACTGCTTTGCAACTGAAAGAGTCCTTTGTGTCCCAAGACAGTACAGAAATACAAATAATCAAACTACTTATCAAGAAGTGAGAAATCAGAAGGAAACAACATATTCTCTAATGCTTTTTACCTGCTGCAGATGTCAGTGTTATCATCATCAGACACAAGTGATGGGCCCTGAATCAATACAGTGCCATATACTTTACAAAGAGATTGCAATTACTGACTTAGAAAGCACTGATGCAAAATTTCAATATTAGGCCAATATACTAAATGCCTCTATTTTGTTCCATTTTGTGTTAGCTCAAATGAAATATATTTTAAGCTGCTTCTTCAGATGACTTACTAAGTATATGCAGAGATTATTATTACTGAAGGATGCACGAGTGCAAGAAGTGCAACAGAACACCCAAACCCCAGCTCTTTATATTTCTATAAAATAATAAAAATAATCATAAAAAACCCTAATCTTTTTTAATGAAGCAAAAACTATTTTTAAATTATATTTTCACACTTCTTTATTATGTCTAGGTGAATTTTTAAAACTTCATTTATTTTTTAAAAGTGAGGGCAGATTGTATATAAACACTGACTTCAAAATTACAGTATACATATATTTATAAAAGGACAGACATTAATATAGTATGAGCACATACAAACATCTAACGGTTACAAACACATACTTTGAAAACAAATGTAGTAGCTATAACATTAATTCCAGGACACAAATCCAACTATTTAGGGTTAATGGTAATTTAAATAGAAAACTCCATGGTGATTAAAATAATTGACATACACTTAAATATTATGTACTTTATTAAGAGCAATTTCTCTGTCTTTTTAAAACATAGAGTTTCTTCTTGCAACTAACAGGGAAGGTTGTTTCAATATGAAGTTTTTAGATTCAGCACTTTTATTTCAGTATGGGATTCAGCCAGTTTCCAAAATGAAACACCAGGTACAGCCTTTGACAGTTTGTGTCATAGCCATAGTTAATGGTGCTCTGCCAGCTTCATCAGCTGAGAATCTGCATTGAACTTTACGTGTTTTCACCGAATGAAAACAAGGTTCAAAACTATGTCATTGCCCACTAAACTATCCTGAATGAATAGTGCCACCTGCTGAAGCCCCAACTCAAACAAATCACTGTAAACATAAGTTTTGAGTTTAGTTACTCCAACTGCTTTACTGACTTAAGGCCAGAATTGCAATTATTATTCCCAGAAACGCTCTCATGTTCAAAAGAAACTTCCCTTCCAAGTGACAGCTTTGCTATTCCTTCTTAGCTTCATAGCATGAGAGCAGCCTCACAGGCTGTGAAAAAAAAAAGTCCAACCTATTTCCCATTATGTGATTTCCTCTTTGGGAAAAGCATCATGGATATCTGCAATTCATATGTGGCTGTGTCCCTAATTTACGTCTTCAGCTGTCATAAAACATTCAGATACGATATATGTCAGAAGAAAAATATTAACTTCCATTTCAGCAAGGTGATCTGAACAACAACATACATTTGCACACAGTATCAGTCTAGTGCACTTTTAAAATGCCTTCTGTGTCTATTAATCTCATTTTTAAATAAATTAGGAGGATGCTTCTTTGGGCACGAATAGCTCTATTTCCCACTTCAGTCAAACTTGTTGGCCATTCGCACATGCCTGTAATAATTTGCTATTAGTTTTGGTAGTTTTGAAGGAATAGATGGACATTTATAAAAATGAAGAAGCAAATTCCTTCATCTTCTTTCAGCATGCTGCCAGGTGAAGGCTATACTTGCTGAAAATGAGACTTCTGTCATCACTTTCCTGCTGATGTACATTGAATCTTTGCTAAAAATAAAGTAAAAGTTGTTCTGTGGGAATTACTCAAAAGGAAAGTTTGGGTTTGAAGGCACTATAATAAATGTACAAAGATATCTTAACTTGTTTCTAGCCACAAAAATTAATGCAAATTGAAATATAACTATTTGCATCTCTAAATAGTACGAAAATATTAGATACCAAACATCTTCCTGCATAGGTATTTCAAACTCTTCACAGAAAACTCAGAACTAGGTTTAAAAAACTCTACAGACTGCTCAGGAAGAATAAATATAGATTAAACATTTGAAATGTCTTGGTAAATTGATTTCTTTCATTCAATCTTTAGAACTCATAACAAATAAAAATGCCATCATCAAGTCTATTCATGTTATTGAAATTCAGAAAATTCATAGATAAACATGGGGTTTTGACAGGGCAGCAATCATTGCTTCAGTGAAATTTCATTTAAGGAAATTCATTTAGCCTCTTTACTGGATGAATACATATGTACCCACCAGGAAAACGTTGGTGTTAAAGAGCAGTGAGTACAAGTGTCAATCAAGAAAATTACGCAAAAAATATTTCAGCAAGGGTCTGAAATGCAAAGGTCATAACTGCAGGAATTATTGTGAAATTTCTCAGCACAAGTAAGACCAGATCCATAAAAAGACTCATGGACACAACAATGTATTGAACTTCTGAAGGAAGCTGAATTAGGAATTCAATGTTCACTTACAATTTGTGCCCTGTAATTTTCTTGAAAACAAGTTTTGTTCACTGCAGAATGAAAAAGTTTATCAAAAGAATGCAGTAGGTTGACTTGATAAGAGTTGTATGCAATACCCAGGAAACAATTAAAAGAAAAAGGTCTACACATTATCAGGAGGAATCTGAAATTTTACACATCTGTGTAAACCTAGCAAGAAATTAATCCTAACAAGAAACTTCCTATTTCCAGAAGCAGTATTAGAAATTCCATGAACAAAAGGAAATATTTTAATCAGTGAAGTGGTAACTTACAGGAAGATATGTAGTTCTACTTGAGTTACAGAATGAAAGGATAAAAATAATAAACAATGGATGGATGAATGGATGGAGATACTCATGCAAAAAGATTATCTCAATCATAAATTTTCTCTATAAAATTTAGCTTTATATATTATAGCCATAAATTTTATAGCGGATTTTCTCTAAAAGTATAAGGTGAAGAATATCATAAAAACCCCTTTATTTTTCCCCAAACTCTATGCCTGACATCTATCTGGGGAAAGATTTACAAATCCAATTCTCATGCTAGCAAAACAATGATTTAAAAACAGAAAAAAAATCTATAAAAGTGCATGTCACATGTTTGTGTACATTCTTTTCCACTTTTGTGGTGTATTTGCACCAACAGCCAATGTTTACAGCATCCTTAAAATAAAAGGATTTTATTTTGTTTTTTTGTAAAAGCATAAGAGTATTACTGAAAACTAACAAAACTTTATCTTTGCCCAGAGCTAAGGAAGTGATTTTTTGCATTTCGACTGTGGACTGCCTTGACTTACAATTATGCCTGGATTGACTGTGGAGAAAAATAAGCCGAGAGTTTATATCTTTGACTAACATGTTTGCTGTGTTGATTTGTACACAGCATTTAGAAAAGCAGAATCCAATAGACCTAGCAAAGAGAAGGTGTCAAACTCCATAAGAACATTTACTTTCCTGTACTATTTTTGTTAGAACATGTGCCTTTTTTGAATGTTACAGCATCACTGAAAATAAAAGTGCATTTATTTTGGTCTTGACAATTGTCAATTTAATGTTGAGTCAATGGCCTGGAAATGATGCATAATTATGCTTCTCAGCAAGGACTTTCAAAAAGCATTTAATAATGTGAGACTTGGACATGATCCATTTTTGTTGTTCTCACAACTTGTAATGTTAATTTTGTACTTTGTTAAATATTTACCACATAGGGAGGAATAATTACTGTAAAGAAAGCAGTATGCTTAAGAAAATGTAAACCACAAAATCAAAGTGAAAAGACAAAGCCCTCAGTGCACATGTCATTTAAATTGCAGTAAATGGTAGCACCTGTATGTCCATATTTTCTCGCCCAAGGAACAGATGCTATGTAAACTTGAAACATTCAGGTGCTTCTGAAAATGAGCTCTGTAGTATGTGCATCTAGTTTTCCAGTGTGCATAGTGTCACAGACAAACCATACAAATTTTAAAGTATATTCGTACTGTACACAAACAATTTTGTAGGCAAAGACAAAAAAAAAATGAACTGTACTTTTTTTGCATAAGAGTAAGATAATTTATTGAACTACTCACACAGAGGAAAACATTAAAGAGAGAAATTAAGGAACCTGAGAGACCATTTCATAAGAGTCTTACTAGGGGACAAGACAGATATTGGCAAAATACAATGATCAGTCTTGATAATAGTTTGACATTCTGATAAAAAGTATCAGTGAAGACTCCAAGGAACTGCATGGACAGAAGTGCTCTGGAGCCAAGGACCTCGCTGAGGAAGAGGCAAGCCTTCCCACCCAGCAAGACCTCAATACTAGAGCACAAAGAGATTTCCCAGCCCCCCATCCCGAGTGGGAGAAGTGGAGACCTAACTCAGAGGCAGCTCTGACCCAGCGTGGATGGTGCCACCACCATCCATACAAGAGCTGTCTCCAAAGAGTGGGAGTGACCGGGAGTGGGGTGTGGCAATTCTTGCTGGCAGGGTGAGCAGGAAGGGCAAGGAGGCTCAGCTGGTGGTCATTGCCCTCGCCAAGACAGCTCAGGTATGCTGTCCACTTGGACAAATGTTCCTCTGCGCACACCAGAAAGGATCTGGTGACCCAGAGGGAGCACCCACAAAAGCATTCAGCAGTCCAGATCTCGGGCTGTAAGGAGTGCCAGAGTCTGGTGCTGCTCTCAGAGGGCAGCAGGGACAACTGTGTGAGGTGTCTACAGGTCAATGATCTGCTCATCCTAGAGGCAGAGCTGAGAGATAAAGTGGAAAGACTAAGAGGTACTGGAGACTCTGAAGAAGAGATTGACTGATGGAACCAGTCATCACGATCTCCTCAATTAAGAAAAAAAGAAGGATAGTAGTTATTGGTGATTCCCTTTTGAGAGGTCCAATATGCTGACTGGACCCAGCCCACAGGAGGTCTGTTGCCTCCCTGGAGCCCAGGTAAGGACATCAAAAAGAAACTTCCCAGTATAGTCCACTGATTATTATCTTCTATTGGTTTTCCAGGTAGGCAGCAAAGAGGTCCCAACAAGAAGGCTGCAAATAATCAAGAGGGACCTCAGGGCCTTCAGACAACTGGTCAAGGGATGTGAAGCAGAAGTTGTGTTCTCTTCTGTCCTGCCAGTTGCAGGGAATAATGGGACAAGAAACAAGATCACACAGACGAATATCTGGCTTTGACACTGGTGTTGCCAGCAGAATTTTATGGTTTTGATAATGTGTCAGTTTATACAACACTGAGCCTCTTGACAACAGAGTCCACCTGTCTTAGAGCGGAAAAAAGGATCTTAGCTCAGGAATTAGCAGGGCTCATTGAGAGAGCTTTAAACTAGATTGAAAGGCGCAAAGGGACAAAACCAGCCTTGTCAGTGATAAGCAGTAGGAGAGCACCCCAAAACTTGAAGAATTGAGCTCTACTGAGACCCTTCAGTCTGTTCCAGGAGGTTTTGGCTAAAAAGAATCTCAAGTGAAATGTTTCTATACTAATGCAAGCAGCAGGAGGAACAAACAACAGAAGCTTGAAGCTTTGGTCCAGCCCCAGAGCCCACTCACTCGCATAAATGAAACCTGGTGGGATGAGTCATGTGACAGGAGTGCCATATTGGATGGTTACAGACAGGAGATTGGCACATTCTGCTCGAGTACTGTGTGCAGTTTTGGGTGCCACAATATAAGACCGATATAAAGGTATTACAGAGTGTCCAGAGGAGGCTTATGAAGATGGTGAAGGGTCTAGAGGGGAAGCCATGTGAGGAACAGCTAAGTTCACTTGGCTTATTCAGCCTAGAGGAGACTGAGGGGAATCCGCAATGCAGTCTACAACTTTCTCATGAGAGTAAGCAGAAGGGCAGACACTGACCTCTTCTCTCATGTGGCCAGTGACAGGACCCAAGAGAATGACCTGAAGCTGTGTCAGGACAGGTTTAGATTGGACATTAAGAAAACCCAGAGGCTGAGCACTGGAACAGACTCCCCAGTGGGGTGGTCACAGCACAAGCCTGACAGAGTTGAAGAAGTGTTTGGACAATGCTTTCAGGTACATGGTATGACTCTTGTGCCTGTCCTGTGCAAGGCTAGGAATTGGACTTCGATGATCCTTGTTGGGGACCAAGGTTGGGTCCTTTCCAACTCAGGATATTCTGTGATTCTATGAAACCTGATGACTCATATTTAAATTCAAAATTAATGGATCTGATAAAGTGTCTGATAACATCTGTAATAAAGTGCAATGGATATGAGTATGATAGGATTTATCCTGATGTGTTTAACATATTTGAAATTTCATTATCAGAGATACTAAAGTATTTTACACATAATCAAGACAGATAAACAACTTTTCTGTATATAGGTCATCTAAACACAATTATCAGTCTTATATCCTACCAATGTGTAAACATGTCCAAATTTTTTGCTAACAAATAATTGTTTCATGCTCTAAAATGCCTCACATTATTCCAGTGATGATTTGAAATCTTTCTTTAACACTTCAGTTGATGTCTCTTGAGTTTTACATCAGCCCTTTCCAGTTTCATAAAATCATCGGTTACCCACTACAGGAGGAATATCGGTGGGATAATGCAGTTGCCATGGTTCCTGTGCAAAGTGGGGAGTCTGCCCCTCACACTGATGTTCAGGCAAATGGGAGAAGTTTATGCATCTCTCTTCTAAACTACAAGAAAATTATACTAACATCCCACTGTATTATATACAAAAATACAAAAGCAAAGACATTTTTACTGTTAGTAAAATCTAACTAACACTGGATGTGGTTTTCT
The DNA here is from genome assembly GCA_013397565.1 of Ptilonorhynchus violaceus. Classification (NCBI taxonomy): domain Eukaryota; kingdom Metazoa; phylum Chordata; class Aves; order Passeriformes; family Ptilonorhynchidae; genus Ptilonorhynchus; species Ptilonorhynchus violaceus. The sequence goes on from VZRJ01004555.1 coordinate 1,188,826, forward strand.
CAGACAGAAATTGGAAGACAAAATGCGTAAGATGAATGGCAACTGAAGGTATAAAACTATTATTCTTTGAAGACTTAAGTGTAATTTCAGAAAAAAAACTTCTGGATTCAGAAAATAAGAGGAGAGATATCAGAAGTGGATTGAATAGCTTCAAAGGTTAAGTGTAAGATCAGAAATAAAAGCAAAAAGTGAATTCATGGGCAAAATTTCAAACTAGAAAAAGCAATTTTCAACTCAAATCTGCGTTGCTGCTGACAAAGTACAAAGGTACTTTCAATCTATAAATGCCATCATTTTAATTCCAATAACATAAAGATATTTCAACTACTTTAAAAACCAGGTAGATTAATGATCTTAATATGAATTTCAGCAACACAAAATGTGTTTCTTCAGCAAAACATATATATTTGTTTCCTGTATTAGCTTTCAGTCCAGCTCTCATCACTTGTTTAAACAGTATAGTTACACTGTGGTGGGTTGACCCTGACTGGACACCAGGTGCCCACCAAAGCTGCTCTACCACTCCCTTCAGCTGGACAGGGAAGAGAAAACAGAACAAAAGGCTCATGGGTTGAGATAAGGACAAGGAGAGATCAGTCACCAATTACCGAAATGGGCAGAACAGACTTGACTTCGAGAAATTAATTTATTACCAATCAAATCAGAGTAGGATAATAAGAAATAAATTTAAATCTTAAAAACACCTTCCCCCCACCTCTCCCTTCTTGGGCTCTTCAATTCTTGATTTTCTCCAACTTCTCCCTGCCAGTGGCACAGGGGAATGGAGGCTGCAGACAGTTCATCACACACTGTCTCTGCTACTCTTTAGTCTTCAGGGGGAGGACTCCTCACACTCTTCCCTTGCAACAGTGTAGGACTCCTCCCATGGGAGGCAGTTCTTCATGAACTGCTTCAGTAGGTCCCCTGCAGGGTTCCAAGTCCTGCCAGAAAACCTGCTCCAGTGTGGCTACTCTCTCCACAGGTCCCAAGGTGCTGCCATGAGCATGCTGCAGCATGGCCTTCCCAGAGGATCACAGACTCCTTTGGTGTGGGGTCCTCAGGGGACTGCAGGTCTGCTCCACCATTGACCCCTCTGGCTGCAGGGGCACATCCTGCCTCACCATGGTCTTCAGCACGGGTTGCAGGGGAATCTCTGCTCTGGCACCTGAAGCACCTCCTCCCACTCATTCTGCACTGACCTTGGGGTCTGCAGAGTTGTTGCTTTCACATATTCTCCCTCACTCTTCTCTCCACTGGCTGCAATTTGCTCCGGAGCAATAGCTTTTTCCCTTTCTTAACTATGTTATCCTTGAGGCGTTGCTACTGCTGCTCATGGGCCTGCCTTGGCCAGCTGCGGGTCTCTCTTGGAGCAGGCGGCATTGGCTCTATCAAACATTGGGGAAGCTTCTGGCAGCTTCTCACACAAGCCACCCCTCAAGCCTCCCTGCCCTCCACCACCAAAACCTTCCCATGCAAATCCAATCCATACACAGAGAATATAACTGCTTAGATTAATTTGAGTCCTGTAATCACATCAAGCTATATAGTTCTTTTTGCTAAATATGAAAGAAATATATTTAATGCAGAACTGTAGCCAAGTTGGTTAGAAGCCTGTTTTCCTTCATCACTTTCAGTTGCTAGTAGCACTATGACACCAATTATGTATTACTTAGATCATTATTTTTAGTCTTTCATGTTGACATTAAGTTTTATTTCCCAAGTTACAACATTAACACATTAGTCTCACAAGTGTTTCTGCTGATTTCCCATGAATTACACTGCAACACAAATATACTTATTCGGCAATTTTTATTTCTTTAAAATTGGTTTAAGAATTCTCTTGGACTCTACGTAAGATACTCTCAAGGTAGATTTTTTTGGAACCTGGTTGAATTTCCTAACAGGCAGCAAAACCAGATTAGTTTCAACAAGTTTAAAATTTTCTCTAGAAAGTTAGGAAAAATGTCACTTGTAGTACAACCACTCTCTTGACAAGCTTCCTTGATCAAAAACAATTTAGTAAAAACAGTAAAAGCACTGCTATATGTTAAATATGTTACAGTCCTGTGTGTGCTCTTTTAGAGATGACAGGAAGGCTTAATTTATTTACCAAATCCTCGCGCTTGAAGCCCTGTGGAAATTGCAGATTCTTCATTTTATTAAGCATAGTTTGTCACAGTGAAACATCAAGGCTAAAACAAACTGTTGGGTCTAAATTAGAATCATATTCATTTTCTTAAAACCATGAATATCGTATCTGAGTATAAAACAGTATTTCCTCTTTCCTTTATTGTAAATTTCTAGCTGCTCCCATGGTAGGCACTTGTGTGCCTGTGTCTGAGAGGCCGATCCACCCAAGAAGATTTCTTTGTTGTTGTTTAAACCTGATTTTCAGCCTAATCACATAATAGACCATATGACCCCATGGATACAAGCTGACAGTTTAAGAGAGACAACAGCATAGAAGTATTACTTTGGGAGTCACAAGGGAAAATTAGATCAGTGCTTTAAGAAGTTTTCTTTTTTTGAGACAGCTAGATTCAGAAATGCCTCAAAATTGATCTCTGTGGTCATACCCCCTGCAGTCAAAAATCACTGTACAATGATAAGCAAGGATACCTAATAGAAGCAAAAGGAGGAAGACACCTGATAGAAGTGTCTTCTAAATAAGTAAGCAGATCTTGGGAAACCTAGATTGACAACAGCCTCAAAAGGGTTACTGAGGACAAATGAGGTAGTTAAGAGATGTAGAAAGGGGAGGAAGGAAACTAGGGAAGTGGACGAAGCAGTCCAGAACAATGATGGAGGCTTAAGGGAGATAAAGCTGCTTACATTGGGAACTGTGGTTGTGAGGTGAGGTACATGAAGTTCTTGGGGCACTCCTCTCTTCCTATCCAACACCTACCTTTGTTCCATCATACCTAGACTACTCCCTCACAAACCCACACTGCTTCAGTTTCCTACTCACTTTCTTTTTATTCATAAAAGTTCATAACCTACAACTGCAAATAGTAGGTATTACAGTAAAGTCTCATTCTCATTCATTAATTCTTCTCCAAATATCCTAATAAAATATACACCGGATCTGTATTTGGAACCACAGGAAAGACCTGCAAGTCAAATGGATTTGTAATAACATCAGTAGGTTGCTGTGAGGTATCTATATAATTTGCAATGATTTTAAGGTTATCTAATGAAAAACATAATATTTATTTGTGATAAATAGTAATAAACCTTCTTATTACTACTGGGTTGTTTAAATAAAGATGACTTGGGATGTTTTCATCAGACCAATAATCTGAACGGAGTTTTAACAGATATATTCAACTAGGAAGTAGGATTACATTTTTTTCATGAAACTGTGAAAGAATTAACATAGTGTTAAAGATGCATAATAATAATAATAATAATGCAATAATTATATTATAATAATAATAACAACAACAATAATAATGCAACTAATAGTGGAAGATTATACTGAAGTCTGTACTATAATACTGTCTGCAATAAACCTGGAATCTTCTGTTAGATCTGCCATAGCAATTCCTACCATCAAACCTGAATATCAGTTATGTTCCACACATTGTTAAAGGTTTAGGGTCATAAGATTATTTCTGTCTACCTGCAAGCTATAGAAATGAGAAGCCCCTTTGGACAGAGTGACTTGAATGAAATTAAGAAAAAAAAAAGGAAATTACCTAAAACTTATACCTTATCTATGTCTGTGAAGCAAAATATTGAAGTATTCTGTGATAATTTCATTTCTAGATACAAAACTGAAAAGAGAAAGACATTCTGTTGAAATCCTTCAACTGTGTATTCTATTTGTATTTGCTGTGCAACCATATGTACCTAAAAGAACAATGCTGTTTCACAGAATTACAATCATGCCCATTTATGAAGACGAAATGTTACCTCAGATAAAACTCAAATATAATCCTACAGCATTCATCAAAGCATTATCTGAGTGAAACTCCAAAAGTACATAATTTAATACTTATTTTCTTATATCCTCTTTGCCAGTTACAATATTTGAGACAAAGATATATCCCTCCTCAAAAAAACAGATGCTTTCAAATGGCTGTTGCTTTTTAAGAACTTGACCGTTGATGAGGACGTATGCATCTTCAACTCAGCTTGATTTTAGTGAGGTATTTGTACCATCTCCAGTGAGGAGAGTCTTTTCCTACAGTAATTAGACTATCTGAGAAAGCAGATGGTGCTTAAGAAAATATTTTTCAATTAAAAAAAAAAGGGAAAATCTTAACTGTTGAGCTAGACAAGTGTCTGATTTGGTTAAGAGATGAGATTTATCTCAGAGTATGTTGGAAAAGATCTTGACAGAAGTAGAAGCTCAAGGAAGAGAGAACCAGAAGCTTCTCTGCATGTTCTATTCCACAGGCAAAAGACTTCTGAAGTACCTAAGTTTGATCTTTCTTTAAGGTTATGCAAACATCTGCTCTCACTGTAATAAAATAACAGTTTGAGTATCATGCCTTTTTTCTGCAAGTTTCTACATACATTTGTTCTATAAGAGGGGGGAAAAAAAAGAGTTCTCATTTTTGTGATTTTACTTGATACTAGAGGCCTTAGGTCTGTTTTCCTCAAGAGAAGTGGCACCTGCCTGCACCTCACCTTCTGTTTTTCTCCCTGCAACATACACGGTACTTATGTGGGAAAACCAGCAAAATTCTTATTCTGGAAAACCAGAGTAAGAATCTTAGGTTTTTATTTTGGAACTACAGGGGAAAATCAGAAATTCTAGAGTGAGTGGCTGTTATTTGACAGAATTATATTTTCTAGGACAGGACACAAGAATCATGATTAAAATGTAACTTAGCATTCCTGGCAACAGTTCTACAATAGTTATACAAACACAGCAAATGTAAAGATTGAATACAACCTTATTACTTACCAATTAGAACTTTCCTAATTTTATTTAAGTATAAATTTATTTCTGCAATTATAACCATTTCCAAATTAATTCACAGTATTCATTAAATACATAAACCTACTATTTTCAAGTTACATTGTCATATATACACAGTGAAGTTTAGCTGTGATCACTATTTTTAACTCCTTCCTATATTTCAGTATAAGAAAATGATTCAACAACATCTGCTGTTCTAATTTTTTTTCTATGAAAAACTGCTTTGTGAACATTTTTTCAGTCTAACTCTAATACAGACAAATTAAAAAAATTAGCAAATATGCATTGTGTAACTGATGTTTAAGTTTATATAATCCATGCTGAAACAGGTATTTATTAAAATCCTTTTCTACTGCCAAATCATTACAATCCATGACATAAAAAATGAGATGTACAATTAAAAGTTCAATTTGTATCCTATATGATGTTCTGTATCAGAATTCTGTTAACACTTATTTTCTATTTATGAGTGAAATTTGTCCTATGCAACCAGCATGTTTTAATGCAAATATTACTGTTATGAAGGATATACTTATATGGCTAATTTTAAAGAAAAACATACAGAAAGTTAAGCATGTTTGTTACAGTAAAGTTACAATGTAAGGTGCAGCAACAGCATTAATACAATGTATAAGTCCTATGACACATCTTTTGACATATTTAAGATATACAGAGAAAATCAGTAATTCTCTCTTTCCACATGCTTACTTATATTCAGCCTGACTTAACTAGCTAACATAATAAGTATTCTAACCTCATATAGTAAGTTCACTTATTTTAGGGGATTCACTCCAAATTTGTCATTATTTATTGTGAAAGTAAAATCTGAACAATTATCACTGTAGTTGTGTTAACACACTCAGCCCAGGCTGACATTCATACTAAAGCTACTCTTTTAATATCCATTTTCACAGCTTCAAGAAAAACAAACAAAAAATGAAAACTCAAACCATACTCTAACTAAACGAGTAGTCGTAAGTGTAGGACTCTGATTCCCTGTTAACTGTGGCTTCTACTTCTTTGAAGTGTTCATCACTAGGCATTCTCTTTTAACATGCAATAAAAATTTGGATGTTGGGAGAAGTTCAGAGAAGAACAAGGAGAACAAATGCAAACAGGAAACATATGATGGAGAATTAATTTCAGCTACAGGAAGGAGAATTTTTCACTGGTGCAAGTAAGATGTGGGCAGGAAAATAAATTTCATCAAATGGAGCTCTAAGTAATTTGCTGGGTCTGAATTCTGAGACTCCTCAGTGTTGTGGATATGCATACTACAGTGTAGAGTCTACTCTCAAACAAACTTAAATCAAAATGAAGTATAACAAGTAGCAACAGGAATAGTTGATAGTAGTAGATGATTGAAAATATACCTTAAACATATTGACATTTACTTGTTTTAGACAGGGACCATTATTGATGTATGAGTATCTGCACAGAAATGCACTAAACTGACAGTAAATCTGTTTAGCTGAGCACAATCTCATATACAGTCTGTTAGGGCTGGATGCAAACTGGCTGCATTGATGTATTGCTAGATTATATGAGAAGTACATACTTAGCCTCGACGTTTTACTACTGTGGCTGTATCTAGACCTGAGTTACTAATGTTGATCATATTGTAGCAACATGTGTAGACCAGATAATTTATGTTTCTACAATCTCTGGGTAATTTCCCTATTCTTCACTTTCTATGTTTAACCAAGAAATAACAGCAATGATAGCTTAGACTCAGAACTACTGGAGCACTAGGTTTCATAACTGCACATGGAAATAAGTGAGTCTAATGTGGCAACTCTCTTTTTCTTACTATGTGCATAATAATTGGAATAGTTGACCTTTAATTAAATATCCACATAACTAACATAATCTTGGATTGCACATTTGATTAATATTTTCAACATATCTACAAAATAAATCAACAAAACAATGTAATTTTATCTTTTTGATGGTTTTAAAATATTTTTCTTTCACAGAAAAACATAAAATCCCATGTGATTCTATGAAAAACCTTCTGTCTTGAATAAAAGGTACTTGAATTGTATCTGTTACCATTCAGAATATTGAAAATAGCAGCAACTGTGTCTATCAAACATATGCTAACTTCATGCAAAAGTATTGTGTATGCTATAGCTTCCTTTTGACAGGTACTTATAAATGCCATTATTATAAACTAAATTCAAAATACAGAATAAATTCTATGTCACTAACTTGAGGAGATAGTTTTAATACACAGATATATACAGAAAATGAGATATTATTTTCCAGATTGGGAAACAGATGCCAAGAGTAATTAAGATTATTGTTTGCTAAAACTGTTGGAGTCACTTTGATATTCATAAAAAACTGCTTCTCATCTTCATGTGTTGTGCCATCGACAGAACCCAAACTGGCTGTTTATTCTCAATCTGAGCTTTCTTCATTCCATAGGTGTGTCCTTTCCTAGTGACAGTGTTGCTGCTTTATTATTTTTCAGTAAAAAAATACTGTCACCCTCTCATGTCATAATCATAGAATCCAGAAGCATTTTTGTGAATAGTGACAATCAATCAATAAAATCCACTTGAAATTTCAGACAGACTACCACATCAGAACTACACTGGAGAACTCTGCAAACTGCCTAGCTCATATTTTACGAGCATCCTCCACCAGTAGGAGACTGAAATCACTAAATGTATTTCCTCATCCATTCCATTTACGTTCACTGAAGACTTTCAGACCCAAACTGTTGTCATTGCAAACTCATGTAGAACATGGGTAGTACACAAATGATTACCTCTTTTGACCCCTGAATGTCTGGAGATTTCACTCTCACTCTCAATATTTACAATGTACAGTAAGTACACTAAAGGACTTCTTTCTGCTCTGGAGAGAAGCTTCTGGTAATACTTAACATAGTAAAGGAACTGGATATTGGTATTGATACCAAGTTAATCCACAGCACAGAACTCTATAATCAGCATCTGCCCTTTATTTAAATCTGTTCTGACAATTTAGACTCATACAGTTAAAAAACCACTACACCTTGGCAAGTCCCTATCAACCTCAACAATGAAAACATGGTAGCATTACATACTTCTAACAGATCACAAACATGTTGTCAGATGAAGTCTTTAAAGTATCTTGAGATTTAATCTTGAGGTTCATAGTTCTCAAACTATTTTCTGTGAGATTTCACTTGTTCAGTGCAGATTCTATATGTTTTGGTAAGAAACAGTGCAGACTTTTGTTTAGTATGTGTTATCACATACTGAAAAAAATTACTCTCTGATTTGCTTTTCTTACCTAGAATATTAAAGCAGACTGGATAGTGCCATATGTCTCTGTGTAAATACGAAGTTTCATTGAATGGTGTCCTATGCAGGACAAGTAGATCATTGCTATTCACTATATGTTTTTCTGTGAACTTTCTGTGTTTAAATTATGTTTCCAAATTATTTTTTTCTGAATGTCTGACTATAATAGGGAAAGAGCAATTTGTGATGGAATTACGAAACATCCTTACATCAATGAAATATAAAGTATGTCAGTTTTTAGAGTAATTTACCAGAAAAGTGAAGTTGGGCTCCTGAATACACTGGTTTCTGTGTATATACCCATATAGCTGAAAGTTGTAGTTAAAAGTTACAACACACTTTGATACAGGACTTTTGTCCTCTGGAAAGGAAGTCTCTAATGTAAGTGTTATCACTAATCTCTAGTGAAATATACATAATCTCTACACAGGCACATGGAAAATAAGGAGGTGATTGGTGATAACCAACATGACTTCACTATGGGCAAATTGTGCCTGACAAATATGGTGGCCTTCTATATTCAGTGCTGGCGGACAAGGTAAAAGCAACTGATGTCATCTATCTGGACTTATGCAAAGCACTTAACACTGTACCTCAAAGCAGCCTTGTCTCTAAACTGGAGACACATGGATTTGATGTATAGCCTGCTTGGTGGACTAGGAATTGGCTGGATTCTCTGCAAGCTTAATCTTAGTAAAAACACGAGGAAGAAAGCCCTCCTATAGCTCAATTAACAGATTTTTCCAGGCATTATTTTCTTCATTTGAACAATTCTTAGTTGGAGCTAAGAAATTGCTTCTGAAATGTGTACATCTTGATGAAGAGTGACTGAAACCGATTAGAATAAAATAACTATAATAATATTATTAATAATTTATGCTAAAATATTCATGACATATATAGAATTAACTTCTGGTTTCTGACTTATGCATAGCATTATTCTGACTTTACCATGAGACCATAAGTCTCCCTGAAAAATTCTGAAAATACTAAATAGAGTGTTAAAGTTATAAAGGATTAAGTGAGGTTTACAAGCAGGGACAGATACTTTACATGTCTTGAATGGGAAACAGAGAAGTCATACAGTACTATTTACTAGTTTACTTCATATAATTTACAAGTAACTGCCAATAAAATACAAAAAAGAACCACAGGAAGAATATAGGCAAAAAGTAAAAAAAATAATTGTCAGTCCTATTTCTTTTAATTGGATGTTTTTTCTGTCTCATAAGCACTTTTAATGTTTGCAATTCAAAGAAAAGTAATTTTTTTCTAAATAGATTGATCTTTTCCAGGAAGGGTACTTTGGATTTGGTTTATAGAGTCCCACAGTCAGAAACCCAATATCAAAATTGCATAAAGAACAAAACACAAGTTTAAGAAAAGATCTGTAGAGAATAAGTGATAAAATCAGCAGGGAATCACTAGTGCTCCAAACAACAGCCTAAGCAGCCGGTTAGTGATCGCCAAAACACAAGCAAAGTGATAAAAAGCAGCAGGGAAATAGGAAACAGGAGACAATGCAAGTTACCAGGGGGTCCATTGAGAAGTTAATTGAAGCAACAAGCTGAGAGACACGTAATGCAGATTGCATCAACAACGAAAACAAGCAGTCACTGAAGCAACCAAAGAAAAATGTGATGTCACTCTGAACAAAATCAAACCAAACCAATAAAAAACCATACCCAACCATACTGCAGCAGATTGTCAGATATAAGAGTCTATTACAAAATGACAAAGAGTCAGTACCAGGAACCAGGTGAAATAGTAGTTTAAGAAACTCTAGACCAGACTTCATTTCAGACTTCGAATTGCTTCTCTTGCGTAGGCTTAATATCCTAGATCCACACAATATTGAAATACTTCCTTTAGCACCTATTGCTTTGGTTCTTATTTTGTGCTTTGGTACTTTAGTTTAGTTTGTTTGTTCTAAGACATTTTCAGAAGACTTATAAATAAGGATTAAGCAATTCCCATATGTGTACTAGCATGAGAGACAACAGTATAGCACAGGGAGACCTTTACTCCTCTGGAAACAGGAAGAAAGAAGGGACATGGCTCTGTTTTGTCTGGAGGACAGACAGGATACAGCGTAAGTAACAGCTAAGAACCATAAAGACATACTAATGATAGTGTAATGCTCTGAAAGCTTTCTCATATTTTTTTCTGGCATGGCATGTAATTTCACCTAGCTGAAGGAATCATTTTACTATTAACAATTGTACTATGATGGAACGTAATTGTCCTAAGGTTCTTTACATGAAAACTGAAAATGAAAGCATAAACAAGCTTCCTTTCATGGTAAATGACAACTTTAAATTACATGTACAATGTAGTAATAAGTCTACAGTTAGTGAAACTTTTGCAGAATATCAGGTACCTGTTGGGTCCTAGACAAATCCACATAGATAGTGGTTTTTTTTAATCTTATATGTTTGTGCATCTCACAGGAAGAAATAATTTGCAACACTTACTTGAAATATTTCTCATCAATTTTGCATCAGAGTTCAGTTGAGATATGTCCAGCTGTGCTTCTTTTACTAAAATGTGCTCATTTTAAAAGCTTGAAGTAAATGAGATCTAAACTTTCAGCAAGTGTGAACATCTGTAGACAGAATCCTATTTGATTTCAACAAAATACCCGAAAAACAAATCGCGAGTGGCAGCAAGTCACATAGAGATTGTTCCACTGGAACTGCAGTACACTCAGCTAAAAATGTTCATCAAATGAAGCCATTCAAAGCATCAGCAGTTCTCTGATGGCAGCATTTTTTTCACCTATTAGTGAAACTAACACTATATCATTTCCAGCTCATGTTTCAGTACATTCCCTTAGAGTTTAGTTTGAACCAGTTAACACATGTTGTAACCAGGGGAAAATGAGAAAACATGGAATTTATGGTGCAAAGAGAGCAAGAATACTCAGGAATGCCTACAGCTGAAGACAGGAACATGACATGTCAGAAATCTCTAAATGAGGAAGAATATACTAAAGCAAGGACCCTCAGGTGTCTCAGTCTAGAAAAGCTTGCAATACTTGTACTTTTCTCCAGAGTAACCTCCATTACCACCCACATTATTTTGAGCTGTATTAAAACATTGTATCATTTGAGCTAACACTTTTTTCAGCCACAAAATTCATACACTAACCATGTGATCACAGCAGGATCTTAAAATAGCTTCCATAAGAGGTTTTTATTAGATTTTGCATTCAGTGATTTTAATCTTGACTTCTACATTATGTACTATCTGTAACCATACAATTAAGCTTTGCCAGCGTAAGTACAACTCATGTTGACCAACAGAGATATTTGGAAATATGCTTTAGAAATAAAACTGCCAGAAAGTCTTGTAGGAAAGAAAAGAAAAGAGAAAGGATATGGAAATGAAGTTTTGAAAGTTCAAATGGAATTTGCAGTCTTGGTTTGATAAAGAGAATAAATGCTTGTGTGTGTATTTCTGTACATGCAATAATGGTATTTTTTTCTGTTGTACGAATAACAAACCAAAACCAAATAATTCTTATTACAGAGAAGCCAATGGGGTACATAGTTCAGATTTAGGACTTTCAGACTCTAACGAAATCCCCACTGTGAATATGGCACTGGCAGAGGTGTGGCATGAAGTTTCTAATCTGTGTGAAAACCTACTGTACAGCTGTGTGTTGAGAAAGTAATTTTCTACATTCAGGAGAAAAGTTCACATCCTGTGATGCTTTATATATTGAATCTAGCAATGCCATCAGCCACTGGTACAATGAAACAAAGAAAACTGACAAATTAGATCACACGTTTAAGTCAATTCAAACTATTGTGTCGTATATCATATTCAAAAAACCAAATTAATTTGTGTGTCCCTTCAACCTATTATATGCTGCAAACATATATGTCCCCAAAACAATTTATACAACAAAAGCTATCTACCATTCAAAAATATCATTAGGTTATGTGTAAAAGCTCATCTGCACACCCATCTCACAAAGGAGACCAAGGAGATAATGAGAAGTCAGAGGAGCTCCTCCTAGGCCCATCACCATCCAGCCAGCCAGCCAGCCAGCCAGCCAGCAAAGGCCCATCTCCATATCCAGAAGAGAACAGGAGCACAATGGACTGGGTCCCAGTGACCAGGCAGACCTGAGTGAGTGACAACAAGCACCAGCCCTTCTGGTAGGACCAGCAGTCAGAGCCTTATGCTCATGGTACAGCACCCAGAGCAAGTGCAAGAGTGCAAGCCAAAAGCCATAACTGGAAAATACTCCAGAGGCCATCATAACAATTCAGCAATACATGTGATAAAGTTCCAGTGCCCATGAACATTCCTGGAATTGTTTACTTTACTATCAAAGATATAATTACAAATCACACATAAGAAACTTCAAACATGAAGTAGTGGTCACTGTGAGAAGGCCTGGTATCAGCTCAGCAACAGCCTCCCTGTTGTCAGAATTTAGCAACTTTACATAGGCACATTCTCACCACCTAAACCTTAGGGTCATATTCTGATTTGATAACATTGTATACCCAGCCTGTCTTCACAAAATCACACAGGACGTGTTATATTACTGCAGAGACTGTAAGACAATGAAGGATCAGACTCTAAATCCATAATCAGGAAATATTTTAGAAGTACCTTATTTAGGGAATGCAGTAAATCCTTTAGGCAATTTGAGAGTTATGTAGAATATAAAATACAAGGAATAGGTTTCAAGGTAATGAATCCGGCAAAAGGACAAAATGTGTTATTTTGAATGATTGCTACTTGATGAGACTGTAATAAAATCTCCAGCTCCATCCTATTAGACTAAGTAGGAAGGTCAAATATGTGACAGAGATTGGATTGACACGGTGCAGTTAGCAAAAGGATCAGCAGTACCAATTCTGCCTTTAATTTTGTGAAGTTTGGATTATATTTAAACTGTGCAAAAAGATGAAACTGTTGCAACAGGTAAGAAAAAAGCCTCAGATCTATGCACAACAGGTTGGAATAAAATTTAATATGCTGCATTGGAAAGTGGATGCAATAAATAATTATGGAGCACTCTAATTAAAAAATTAATTAAATAGAAGAACAACATCAGCTTCCATTCAAAGATGGAATTGGTGCCGACTGTACCTGGACTCTGGACTGAAGCCAATGAGAGCTGAAATTCCTGGGCTGATGGGCAAAACAACTATGACCCACAATCTTCAGCTTGCCTTCATAATGATGAGGAGCTAAACCAGCTGCTTAGGAAGTCATTGTTATCTCTTGGAGCAGATGCTGCATCCAAAATCCAGCCTATGCTGTTGCCCAAGAAAACTGACAGCCACAATGCCAAAACAAAGTAAAATGAACAAAGTGGAAAAACTCACCCAGAAATAAAAAAGCAACAGTAGTAAATGGGGTTGAGGGGGGGAAAAAACAATCACAAAGAAAAAAGAAGAATAAAAGAGTAGTAATGTTATTGTACTCTATCTGAAAACTACCCTAACCTCCTTATGGACTTCTTGACATGTCTGTGCTGGCTTTGCACTTTAAGCATGCATTAGTTGGGTGACAACTGCACAGGGGTATTGTATTTATGGGAAATGAAAGCATTAGAAAAAATATGTCCTATAAGAACGTGTGTTGCAATATATTTTCAAAAGCTAAAACAATTCACCTTCAAAAATCTGAGATTTCCTTGTATTTTTATCTATTTTTAAAAATCTAAATATATTCAACATCCACATTTTTATATTGATGTTTTAGTAGATGTTTGTACAAAGCAGAATGATACTCCAGAAGTTTGTTTTCAGAGGTAGACTGTCAGAAATTACAAGCAGATGGAATAGCATTAGCTTTAAATGACATATGTGTATCACCAGATTTTAAAAGGTATGAATGCTTTAGAAGTCTTGAGGTAATTATTGGAACAAAGATTTTTTTAGAATTATGATCATTCTAAAATGAACCTTCTCTCTCTTTTAAACAGCAGGATTTCTCTAATACAGTACATGCTTTTATAATTACTTTACTTCAATGTAATACTTTAATGAAGACCAGTTTAATTAAATTAAATTTCTCCCTAGTGGTAACTCAATCAAAATGCATTCTACCCTCATTATGTTATCCGTAGGAGTCCAACATTTTAAGTGCTATAAGAGAAGCTGGCTTTAATGAGAATGGTCATGACGTATTATACTTGAGAGTCAAGTTACAGAAACTTTAAATGTCATATAATGAAGAACTATATATTAAGATGAGAGGGTAGACGTTTCCGTACTAATTGGTTCTGTTTAATATTGTCCTTTAAATTATAATGTTATTTATTACTTATTTATGACAGGCATTTACTTAGAATGTTATATTGTGTGTAACTTTCAGTGATTAAACTTTTATAGATAAATATTTGTCTCTTTCTTAATGATTAGGATAGCAATCACTGATGTTTATTCTGAAATGACATTTATCATCACCTCCTGCAGAGGTGTTTAAAAATGACACATCAGTAACATATTTACAAAAACTCTAAAGCTTTTTTTAGAAATGTGTATAGTATACATCCTGGTCATATTAAAGTGCTTTCTCTGTAAACTGGACACCCATGGCAGACTTTCTAAAAGATCCTTTTACCAGCTGCTAATCTCTGGTTTTAGACAATAAATGTATTCAGTAACCATAAAGGTAGCCAGAAGTCAAATCACAGAATCACAGAATGGGTAAGGTTGGAAGGAATCACAGTGGGTCATCTGGTCCAACCTCCTTGATCAAGCAGGGTTATCCTAGAGCACACGGCACAGGATTGCATCCAGACAGTTCTTGAATATCTCCAGTGAGGGAGACTCCATAGCCTCTCTGGGCAATCTGTTCCAGTGCTCAGTCACCCACACAGTGAAGACGTTCTTCCTCCTATTCAGGTGGAGCTTCCTGTGCATCAGTTTCTGCCTGTTGGCTCTTGTCCTATTGCTTGGCACTACTGAGATCCATCCTCTTGACACTCTCCTTTCAGATATTGATAGATGTTGATGAGGTCCCAGCTCAGACATTTCTTCTCTCGGCCTATCTTTGTAAGAGAGATGGTCCAGTAGCTTAATCATCTTTGTCATCCTAGGTTGGACTCATTCCAGGAGCTCCATGTCTGTCTTGTACTGAGGAGCCCAGACCTGAGCACAGTACTCCAGATGTGGTCTCACCAGAGCTGAGTAGAGGGGCAAGATCACCTCTCTTGACCTGCTCTTCCTAATACACCCCAGGACACCATTGGCCTTCTTGGACACAAGGACACTGCTGGCTCATGGCCAGCTTGTTGTCCACCAAGGCCGACAGGTTCTTCTCCGCAGAGCTGGTTTCCAGCAGCTCAGCTCTCAGCCTGTGCTGCTGCCTGGGGTTACTCCTCCCCAGGTGTAGGACCCTGCATTTGCCTTTGTTGAATTTCAGATGGTTCTTCTCTGCTGATCCCTCCAAGCTGTCAAGGTCCTTTTGAAGGGCTGCACAGCCCTCTGGGGCATCAGCCACTCCTCCCAGCTTTGTGTTCAGTGAACTTGCTGAGGAGACATCTGGCCCTTCATTCAAGTCATTGATGAACAAGTCAAACATTTAGTGATTCGGGAAACCTTGAACCTTGGGGGACACCACTAGTGACAGGCCTCCAACTAGACCCTGTGCCACTGATTACAACCCTCTGGGATCCACCATTCAAACAGTTCTCAATCCACCTCACTGTCCACCCATCCAGTCCACACCTCCCAGAAGACCAGGTAATGTAAGACTTAAGTAGGGAGTACTCATTTCTGTATTGTTTTCCATGAAACTGGCTACAGTTCTCTAAACTACCTCAGCAGGTTTCCCTTCTCAGCAGGTGTAAGCACTGCTGCTATCAACGTAACACATTAAGTCCAAAAGAATATCTGTTGAATATCAAAGTGCACTGGGTCGAATTAAGGCAATCCTTGACAGAAGGAAAATTACTTGCAACAGATCATCAAGAAATAGACTGTGCTTGGCATAGTTAACTTAAAATCAGCTCAGTATACATTACAATTGAACATTTCTGGACCAATGCTTAATGTGGATAGAACCTGTTCACAAGTAATTTCCTACTTTAGGGAACAAACTGAAGAAGAATGTTTATTAAAACAAGGTAAAAATAACTGACCAGCCTCTTGCTATAAAACACAAGCAAAACAGAGTATTTCCTGAATCGCTAAATAATCACAGAACCACAATAAACAATAGTTTCAACCTTGTAGACTTTTTGAAATTTGAAAGTATACGATATGTGTTATATATAAACTATATATACACAACATATATATAAAAATATGTACATATATATGTGTATATATATATACACTATGTATATGTTAGATATATATAATTTTTTTTAATATTACTATGGTGTTTAAAGGAACAGTTTTGTCTAGATTTCTGAATAATTTGCTTTGGCCTTTCCAGATTTAGTAATTAGCAACATAATTTTTCAGAATTTATGTTGAATCAGTTACAACTGTGGATGTTTGATAGCTTTGAAAAGCTGGCCCTAGCAAAAAGCCATTCACAAACTTCAGATAGACAGCTTTGAAAAATTTCTGCCTCAGCTCAGTGATAAAATACCAGGATAAAAGTTTACTACGTATTATGAAGTACCTTATTTTAAATGGAAAAAAAAAAAAAAAATCTGTTCTGAAGGATTTTACCTGTTGTAAGATTTATGAATCTCATTAACTGGTTACTAGATTATTTTATGTGTGATTATGTCAACATAGTTCAGAACGAGGAAAAAAAAACAAACAGGCAAGAAAAAAAAACGTTACAAAACTACCAACTCTTAAGGAAACTGTTTTAAGGAATGTACAGTGAAAAGGTAAGGGACATTTTTGTGCAGAGAACGGAATCTAATTCTGACATCTTCAGGGCAAAAAATAAAGAATGTGAGCAGGTTTTGAAGAAGTTCTTACTTGTGCAAAAGAAAGGAAAAGAAAATTCAGGATTAATTCAAATAAATTAGACTTGCCTAGCTTAGACTCGTAGAAGTATGTAAAGACTCAATAAATGCCACCTTTTCATTCTGAGTCTTCTTGATTGTTCTTAACCCGCTGGTAAAGTTGAAGGTGCTTCTGCAGTAGATTCTGTATTTCACTCTCTGACAGCCGTCCCATCTTTTTTCATTTTTCCAGTGGCAGAAATTATTACTTAACATATATAAGTTGGATTTAATTTCTCTGCTCCAGAGTTTAAACTGCTGCTGATACATTCTATGTAGACAGAATGTTTTCTTCCTTTCTGTGTTCTTTATGGTTAACTTTATTTTTGCATTTCACTTGTTCCAGTCCATTAATCTTTGTACATTTCTTTCATTCATTTGCAATCTCAAATTATTTCTTGGGATCTGTTCACTGATTTTCAACTTCTCTCTCAACTTTTTCTTCCTTTCTTATGTGTTAAGTTAGTGGCCCTCAGATGTTATCCACCTTATAATTAAGACTAAACAAAGACAGGAAGGTGAGAAAAAAGAAATTCTCAGATAACACATACACAAGAGGAAAATCTTTTAACATGAATACGGAAGTAGCAGCTGTAGCTCAGAATATGACAGGAATAGATAATAATGTAATTTTTTCACAGAGACATATATCTTACATTAGGAGCAATAGAATTCCATTTATTTTCTTTTGGAGAGTAAGCAAATGTTAATTTACATATCATACATAAAGTGAGATTTAAATAAAAATAATTTAAAATCTTATTTCAATTTGACAAATTGCAAAAAGTTCAATGCTAATATCTTAAAAACATGGAAACAGTATTACATAGTATTCTTTGAGGACTGCATAAAAAATTAACTGCATGTTAATAATGTTATTTTCCCCTGATTTAAACATTATCTTTCAAGTGAATATATCTAAATTGGGATACTGAGTATTTACTCCAATCATATCTCAATTAAGTTCTTAAGATAAGTGGAATGGAATACAAATAATTGAGTCATTGCTGAAACTCACTGACTAGCTTAGTAAGCAAATCTGATCTTGGAATGGACTAGATATTAACATGCAATACAAAGTCGTTTTAAGTCTGCAGACTTAATTGCTATAAACTACTACTACATGGGAAATATGCTTCAAACAAATTTGCTTTCAGAAAGCAATTGTAAAGTGAAGGGTGAAGGAAATCAATTAATAACAGCAATGTAATCTTCATGCAGACATCTTGAATGCTTTGAAGTCATACTAACCCCACGATAATAAAATACAGCTACAATATTATCCTCTTTGGGGTTATTTTTATTTTTTATTTTGTCCTTCTGGCATTGCTGCTTAATGCATTACTGCTTTATTTATCTATTCCTTTAACATTCTAATAAAGTAGATACTCTAAGAAATACCTGGGGGAAAAAAAAAGAGGTATCAGGAATATTTAGTAAGCACTAATACTACTTATCATCAGTAATATCTCTTTTCTGCAAAGTGGAATAGAGTCCATATTATTGTTTTATAGTCTTTGTGTGGCCTAGGTATGATATTCTATAAAAGCTTCCCTAGTGGAACTTCTTCAAAATTTTAGTGATGTCTTATTGTTGACATTGTTTATTGGAATTTCTCTCTGGCATTACATCTGCAGTGTAGCATTTTCTTTTTTTTTTCTTTATTATTACTAAATATGCAACTGTTTGGCTGGAAAATTGTTGTACATGCATCTTCTAGTCTGTTATTAAAAATAAATTTTAAAAAGGAGCCATTAATACTATTTGACTTGTCCATAGGACATAATAGCAATACACACTCCAGGTACTGAAAATATTTCTCTCTTGTGCAGTCTTCATAAAATGAATGTATATTTTGTATTTGCCTCTCTACTAAGTCCATAAAATCTAATTCAACAAGAAGCAAAAAGGTGACACTTTTATTATTGCAGTTGAACAACTGGTCGACTCCATGCATTTTTTCCTCATTTTATCTCATTTTCAGGGAAGAAATGAGGCTAACTGTCCACATGATTTTCTACAGCTCATAACTAGGCTGAAAATGAATGAATTTTCATGAGAAAAGCGAGGGCTGTCCTCAACCTGAGAAGATTCTGTATTAAATATCAAATTCTGCTTACAATCAGGCATGTAAAATCTAGTCCTGAGCAGTAACTGCTTAGCGCTGCGAAGCTTGACCTCTTGTGTAATCTAGTATAACAACTGGCTTGTGTTTAAGACTGTTAACAGTGCATTTCCCTTTCATCAGAATAAAAATATAATAATCAGACAATAAACTTTTATGTCTTTCTGAAATTTAGCATTTACAAAGCGTTGAAAAAAGAATGCTAATGGGGTGGAAGGCTGTGAGAAGCAAAAAATTGTACACAAGATTGCAATGACATTCGCTAAGGATGATCTAAGTAAATGTATAGTTTAAAAGTCTGTGTCTGAAGGTTTATTTTCTTAATAAAGGGTTCGTCGTAGCTTACAAGCATTTTGAAACAAGAGAGGAAGACAATTAGGACAGAACTATTTTGTTACAAACCGATAAGCAACAATTACACAAAGAAACCAGAAACATGAAGCCAAAAGATGGATCACAATAGGCTATCAAGGCACATTGTGTACTACATTATAAGATGCATCATCGAAAGCAAACACTGAAAATGCTGACTTGAATTTAGCCAATAGAAGAAATAAGAAATCTAATACCTAGTGATGCCAAATTGAGTTTTTACCCTTTTTTTCTCTTATATATTCTCTGTAGTTTTCACGCATAAAGCTGTAGTTTGCATTTTATGTTCCCAGCACTGCCTTGATAGGCAGGAAGACAAAACATATTTCAAGGCCCTATTCTAACTTGGTTCTCTGGTCTCGAGACCAGCTCTTCAAGACATATTTTTATAAACAAAGCTAGCTCATTTGGGAAAAGGGGGGTTTAGAAGGGGTTAGAACAAGGGGGAAATAACCTCACAAATTACATTTCTAATTGGTAATTCTTGTCAGATATGCTAATTTGCAAAATCTATAAAAATGGTACACACGTCAAGTGCAGGGGCATTATTCAGGGCTTTTTGAGGGTCTTTCTGGCATTTCCACCTGACAAACTGTGCACCTAAGGATCCTTATAAGGGTAAATACTTTTTATGTGTCTGATTGACTGATTTTTAGGGTCTGACCAGGGAGGGAAAGGCATCACTAGCAAACTAGGCAAATGATACCCAGCTACATTTCTTGTCTGGAACACAAACAAGAACAAATGTACTACTACCACAAAGTACTAAAACATTATTGCAGCAGTGGCACTGTATTGCCTACCCAAATACCTTTTTCATATTCATTACGGACTACAGAAATCACATCCTTTCTTCAGATGTGTACTCTGCTATAAGTGTAACTGCATTCTAAAAAATTATATTCTGTCAAGAAACTTAGTTCAAGGCTATTAATGCGTTAAATATAGTAAAGTTGTATTAGAAAACAAAAGGAAAATATAAATCAATATTGTTGACAAATATGTGGAAGTAATTAAGAGTTTGGAATTTACTTCTCTGATATGCAGACTGTATGAGAGAGCAAGAAGAATATGAAGATAGTGCCAGGACAGAATTAGCATTCAGGGAGAATTTCTTTCTTATGATACAATTTTATTCTATGATTTTTTTTTTTTTAACACACAATTATCATTCACAAGCATTTGAAATTCTTACACCCTGTCCTCTAAACAAACTGTTCAACTCTTTTTCCATAATGTCTCAAATCTCTTTAGCCAGAGTATTTCACATTAGACCTGTTAGCAGCAAACTCACTTTCCATCCAGTCTTCTCAGAAAAATCCTACCAGCAGTTAACTTGATTAGGCATTGTTGAATGACTGAGTGTCTGGAAATTAACAAGACCCCTGCCTGATTTCTATGAGAAGCCTTTAAGGATGCACTTTTGGGAGGCATTCCTTGACTTTTACTTAAAAATCACTTTTACAGGTTTAACTATTAAGCTTTCCACAGTAAAAGAATTTTGGTGTCTCTTGTTCAAAATTGAAGTTGTTGAGGGTACATAATAGAAATTACTGTCTCCTGGTTTATAAAGAACAGATATCACATTTCTAAAATGAGCCACAGAACAAAATATATCCACTTTCTGTACTGCTAAAATGAAAAAAAAACATTACTTTGTTTTGTAAAATCATTATGACTCATGGTCATAGTAATCTATAGATCACAAGCAAAAGAAAACAAAAAGATTTTAAAAATGGCTGTTGTCAAAAGCCTTTAAACTGTTCAGAGTGTGCTCTTTTGCAGTACTGGTGTAGCTTTTTCCTGTTCTCAAGGTACTGTAATGTTACTCTTAATGTGACAAAAAAATTGCTTTTCATGTATTTTCTCAGCAAAAATATAGCAAGTCCCTTAAGTGATATGGACTTGGTAAATTGCAATCAAGCCAGAAAATGTAATGCTTTTCATATGCTCCAACATGAAAAAAAAAAAGTTAGCAATTAAGTTGATACTATAAAGAATAGAGAATTCTAGTAAAAAAAAAAATCACAGGATCTGTACATTTGATCAGCTTTACATTCAAGAACAATATGTCATTGTTTAATCTATGGCAACAATTAAATTTTACAAACATAAGGAAGTTCAAAGTACTTTGGTACAGCTTTATAAATTAAATATGCTTAGATTCTGATGATCATTATGTCTAATTAGAATGAAAGTGATCACTTTTGCTGTTTCAGGACTTGTCCTCTTTGAGGCGGTCTAACCTCTGAGTGCTTTAGTCTAAAAATTATTCCTCAAGTGACAGAGAGAGCTAAGAGCAAAAGTCAGCTATATTTTAAATGTGTAACCTCTTATTTATGGTTTTCTCCCATAGCACTCTCTCTCCAGTTTTACAACCTCAAACTTTTCCTTTCATGCCAGTGTAATATTTATAACAGACTTGTGTTAATCTCACAGACCTACGGCTTCCTTGCAATAGACCATCCAAGTCACCCTGGAAATGACAACTATCAAGATTTCAGACACTAGGGGCTGCAAAAGTCAGTTTGAGAACTACCACCATTAGCTGCTAGAAAAACAAAAAAAGCCAAAACAAAAGCCTGTCATTACCTATTCTGTCCCTCTATACAAAATGGCAGGCTGCAGCTAGACATCCCATGGTTCTGGAATGAAGCCACTAATATTACTGTTAATAGCGCTTCTGGATAGGCTACACATACATATACGCCACCCTCTCCCTCATTCCAAGAGACACTATTTGCCTTCTAGTATTCTCCTAATAAAATAGGGTTTGCCACACTGTTCCAGACTACAGTGTACAGGAGTAAGTGATAACCATTATGAAAGCATTTTGATAACTAAACATGTTAAACATAAAAAGACTGTGACACTCCTGCTTTGTAAAAGTTCAAAATTAGAACAAAAAAGAAATATGAGGAAGAAACCGGGTAAGAGGAGACACCGCAGGAAAACTGAAGTCCTCCAGTCTGACCTCATGACCTGTTGCAAAAATCACACAAAAATATATGGTACTAGAACTACAAAAGAATTAAGAAAAAATAAATTGATTTTATGCTCAAAACAATTTTCTAATATTTCATCCACATCAGGAAGTCGTGGTTCTTATTATTTGAAAATAAAAAAGTCTATGCTTAATCCAGTAACACAGTCTTGAAAAAACGAAAAGGAATACAGAGAAATCAATGTAAGCATATTAATTTCAATTCCAGTCTCCTGATGAGGGTAGCTCTCGAATACATCTCAATACACATGGAGAGATAGAATGCTGATGAATAATACATGTATTTTCCAGCTTCAAGTAAATCATTTATCTCTGCAATTACAAGTCAGCAAAGCTACTGAATCATTTTTTAACATGTGACTCTTGACATGTTTTTTTCAGGATAAGAGATGCACATTGAACTTTTGCTGCAATAAACAATTGCTACTGAGATCAGTTTATTTTGCAACTTAGATAATATTGAAACAAATAATAACTGGATATTCTTTAACGTATAATTATTGTAGTTCACACATTTTTACAGAGATTATTTTTTAAAATTTGAAATTAAATTGCAATGATGTGCTGGAATAAAAATAAGACAAAAAGTTAAATTATAAAATTCAGTTTAAATTTTTTTCTTTTGATTTTATGTAGAGAAAATAATCTTCCCTTATGTATCACAAGAAAAAGGTAACTCAGCTTGTTTTCAAGGGTGGGAAAAGAAATCAAAATTAATCTGCCTAACACTGATCTTTGCTAAGATTTAAAATGTATCCCCTTTGAGAAAAGAGAGAGATATTTATCCTTAAAATTTTTTCCAAATAAATTGGTTTTATTCTATGCATTCACACTATGTCCCCCTAAGCATAGCTGATAATCAGATGGCTGTACATGCTTTGAGGTGATATAAGTGATTTCTGGTTAAAAAATACTGAGTCATTACTCAAGCTATATTACATATTTAAAACCTCAATTTTATAACAACAACTCATGCACTTCTAAACCAAAAAAACCCTACCTCAGCACTGCTAAACAAGCCCAAACTTTAACACCGACACAGGAACATGTAAATAAAAAATAAACTAAAAAATGCAAAATATTAATACTAGTATGTCATATAAACTATAGATTCTTATGTCTTGAGTCATACCTATGGCTTGTGGGGAAAAGGAGATTCTTTACCACATTGGAGGATTTTTAAACCCCACTTTTTATTGTTTTTTTTTTTTTTGAGAAGTCTGAAGGAGAAGTTTTTGAAGATACATTCATCTCAAGAATGTAATATAAGAAATTACAAAACTATGGATAAAGCAGCTGTCCTGAAACAGATAAAAGCTATTTTCACCCTTGAAAGCATCTCTTCTCTTTGCTAAACACCTGGAGTGATTTTTTTTTCAGTAGACTCCAAATGATTTTACATATATTAAATTTAAGAGCACAATCAGCATTCTATTTTTGTGTCTGCATTTACTTTGCATTTCACATTATATTGAAGAATAATTATGAATGACTGAAACTAATTTGCTTTTGGTCCTAAGTTGCTGTTTCATACTTTTGAGCAACTGCTAAATTACATGCAGGAGATTTATTAGTATTTCCATACCACATATTAAAACATATTCCTACAACGTCATACGAGCACAGTGCGATACTGTTATTTCTTGTAAAGTAACTAATCATATAGCTATGTACATAAGATTTGGCTAGGTAGGAGTTAGAGTAATCTACTTGAAATTTTAGAATGGCAGTTATTTTTGTCTCAAGCTTATAACATATGCTTGCAGAAAGTTATATGAGAACTGTTAATAATAACAGAAAATTGCTGGTTAACTTAAACCCGCCCCAGTTTTATATTAACAAATTAAGAAAATACACAATCATAATGAGTTTAGCCAAAGAGTTTCAACCCGTGAATACCCAATATCAACGCAGAATATATACGGTTTTACGATCCTGTTCCATCATTGTGCAAGACAGAGTTCCAGCTAATATTACACTGCAGTATGGCAGGCAGATATATGCAGTAGAGATTAATTGCAATTATTTACGGGTAGGTTTTCTAAATGATCCAATTTAAAAAATCAAAGTAAATAGAGTAAAGCTCTATTACATAATAACAGCTACAGAATTCATAATTACAGAATTTAAAATGTAAAAATTGTATTTTCCTCTACAGATGAATACAGGAGCAGAAATGAAATAATAGTATCAAAGTTATCATGGATAAAAAGACTGTTCCTAAGGCTAAGAACAATAACAAAACCTTTTATTTATGGCCTGCATTTAAAGCTGTCATTTAAGATAAAATTAGATAAGTATAACTGCTGTACAGAAGAAACACACTGTAACAACACACTACTAAACTACAGGAAAGCATGCATGTGAAACTGAAAAATGAGATTCCCAGATTCTGTTCCCAATTACTTCAGCAAAGCTGTTTTAAGTGGGCCTAAACTATGCCAGTGTTCTTTGCTTAGTGACTACTGACTAACCGATACCCAGAAATACCTTATGCAAAATAAATCAGTATCAGTCAAATCTATTCTGTATATAATAGCTTATCATAATACCTAAAATCTATTGGTAAAAAAAAAAAACTACAATATTCAGCATGTGGAAAACTTTTGCTAAAACCCTGTGCTGAAGGGGAAATTCTGCCCTAATACAGAAGCACTTGTGTTGAAGGGAAAAAAGACTTACGAAAACTCCAGGTTCAGGGTAGGCTTCTCTCTGGGTAAATAACTGTCCTGCTCATCCAGACCACTTGCTTATAAAGGAAACGATTTCAGATCACACACATATATCTAGCAAGGTAATTCTGCCCATAAACTCAATTGATCCATTTCTACTGACTATATCATAGATGAAGTACTTCAACTCCCCTACAAGATCCCATACACTTACAGAGAAATAATTTCAGAGTACCTCCTTATAGTCCAAATAAATATTACATGTAAATCTACTGTAGTAGGTAAGAAACTATAATAGAGAGAATTCTGGAAGTATAGCAACTATCAATTCTGGATATTATAATTATATGAAATATTTCCCCCTGGTTGAACAATACACAGTAATTTTTATCTGTAGGTAACATTATAGACAGGAAAAGGATATAGTGCACATATAACGTGTCTCCAAGTCATCACGCTGACAAAGCAATTAAAAAATCGAATTAACACTCTATGCTTTCAATACAGTTCTTATAAAAAAAAGAATTAAATTGAAATTTTGCGTAATAATACTCTGGTTTCAGTTTGAGAAACATTGTACTGTGAATCTGCAAAGACTTTGATGAATACACTATTAAGATAACAGCCCATTCAGCTGCAGTATTGTTTATAATCTTAATGGGTTTTAGACAGCAATGAAGGAGCAATAATTTTGTGCCATTTCAAATAATGTAGCATTGAAGGGCATTCAAGGAAACAATTCTATTATTCATTTTTGCCTCTCTTGGAGTATGATGATTAGACCACATTTTTTTGTTTCATAAAATAATGTTGAAAAAACAGTCTAAAGAGATAACTTTCCTCATGATGTTTACTTACCTGCAATACAGTTTCTCAATTACTTGAGAGTTTAAAGTTACATTTATGTGGAATAATCAAATTAAATTTATTAGGTAGTATGAGTGTTACTTAGCTTTCACCAAGTCTTTGTTTCCATTAACTTAATGTAATCAGGACTGAACAAAGTGCTTCTTTCACTGAGAATCTATCTGAATAAAGAATGAATAAGTTGAAAGAATACCAGGATTTGGACATAACACTTTCTCCATAGAAAAAAATCAGCTATAAAACTGTGCAAACTTCTGTTGGAGTGACTTGTCCTTGGTGAGATAATAGTATTAAAGATTACTCATGAAGTTTTGCAGAACTTGTCTCCAAATTTTCTAAAGGACTAGGAGTTCACAATTGATGTTATTTCTACAGGAAGGCATTTTTCAAAGGTTTTACCTTTTTAAACATTGTGTTGATAGGCAGCTTGCATATATGTACAAAGAAATACTTTTAAGATAACATGCAACTGCGTTAACTTTTATAAGACATTTTTTTCTGTAGTTTCTCTTTGTGCTCTGAAATATTTGTTTTACTGATGCCAACAGGACTTATATCATTAATGTAAATACAGCAAGAACGTAATTTTTATTCTAAATTTAATCCAATAAGCAACACTCTAACCATGAACACACAGGGTACATCTGTAAATTTTTGTAGGCACTGGAACCTCGGACCAACCAGACCCAATCTCTCAACCGTTCCTGGGGATAGTACCAGGTGATGTGGGTTCGAAAGCATTCCAAATAGACAGTCTGCACAGAGCTATCTTTTAATAGTGTTATGTGAGCTCTTCTTCACTGTTCTTATTGCCAAAACAGTCTTTAAACTTTACTAATTTAAAAGATCAGGGCTGTCCACTGAAAAGTTCTGTACTATATGTAGAATATGATGCAATATGGTATATATGTAATTATTTCTAAATGTCACTGTCATTTAGAGCACATTTACATTACAAGAAAAATAAATACAATAACAGCAAGCAGGCTGTCAAGTAGATCACTAGTTCCACTGAAGTCTGATTTAAACATTTAGCTAATACTGAGTCTTCCTCTAGAAACGTGGAAAAAGATGAGGAAGTGACAGACTATTCTCTGTAAGACAACAAAGTAGTCATCTGAATATCTAGCAATTGTGGGAAATTTGCAGTTCTTTCCATTGCATGAAGGAGTTTGGTTCTTGTTACCTGTAAGACACTGCTAACTACTGGTCTAGTGGTATTATGGAATAGGTATATAATCCATTTTTCCTGGGTTTAGGTCAGACCTCTTCACCTCACTGACACTATTTCCAAGATAGGAAAGGAATACAAGAGGAAAAGAAATTATGATTTTAAAGCATTTTATTTTTTCAAGATTTTTTTTTTTTCTCAATTAAAGTACCAACAATGCTGCTGGTTCTGTAGAGTCCAAAACTAATGTGATTTAAACTCTTTTTTCCAGTATGATCTGGAATAAGTAATTCTTTTGTTTAAAACTCATTCCCTTATTTTTATTTTTCTGTGGATTATTAATTTATAATTCTGGGAGTCAATTCTTATTTAAATCATTTTAGAATAAAATTTGTTAGCAGATTAGTTGGGTGGGGGTTTTGTTTCCTAGATTTGTCTTTCCTTCTTTCTTGGAAAGTTCTCTTATTACCATTTAATATATATTAGCTCGGTCATATTTTCTGCCCTTTCACACTGAAACAGAATGCCAAGTAAAGAATATTACTTACTGCCAAAGGTTTTCAGAGAGTGTAATTAAAAGTTTGTCTCCATTTTTATATTTAGCTTTTCCTGGCATTTGACTAATTTGGCAGCATATGGTAGGTTTGTTTATTACCTTGTGCATAGTAATTAAAGCAGTACTTTAACAGAGACACACAAGAAATGTGTTCCATCTGTATTTGAGGGGAAGGCATTTTTTTTTAAATCTACACAAAATGAAAAGCATTTTTGAATTTAATCCTTAAACCTGAAGATATCTGGATGGGTTTATGTAACTGACTGTATAATAATTCATTTTTTGTTAAGAAAGGTATTAACAGGTATTTTAGTTAGTGTGCCAAAAATGTGGCCTAAAGAAATAATTCACAAATGCTCTATGCTAATATGTACTTCAGAGACTGACAAAATATCCTCTGGCGCAAAGACTTCATGTTTTAGACAGTCTGTGTTCTTGTGTATAGTAATTCAAAGTTCTCAGTATTTGCCTTGAGAAAGAGATTTATGTGTGATGTTTATGAAAGGTAAGTTTCACATTGTTAGTATGATTATTGGTAACATGCTGCTAATTAGTAGCCATTTCTTCTGGAAATCTGAATCTAATTTTTTGTGAATAATAAAATAAATTCTCACAGTTGGTTAATTCTGTATAAACAAATGCCTACCATTACACATAGCAATAGAATTAACAGTCCAGTTTAAATCTCTATTTTATTAATACAACACTAGCTACTTGTCATGAAATTTGATCATTCCAATATCTATTAAAAATAATGTCACTTTCTTTTAATCTTCAATATTTGTTGCCCATTTAATTGCCTGCCCTAAAGAAAAGATAGATTTCTGTGCCATAAAGTTATACAAAATTTACATTGTCAATAAAAATGTACTGTCTTTTGTATTGTTGTTACTCCTTTTGTTCTCTATGACTTAGTATACAGTGAAAAGCCAGTAAATTTACAAAGAAGATTAAAGAAAGAAATTAACAAAGAAAACAAAAAATAAAAATGCAAATATGTAAACTATTTATGATGGGACCCAGTGCCAGTGAGATTGGAACCTTGAACGAAGTTAGCTTGGTATGAACAAAATGAATTATACTAGGCTGTACAAAAGATAAACTACTTTCAACACACGAAGGATGGATTTCTTCATTAACTGTAGGAACAACAGGAGAAAATTATATACTACCTTACAAGACAGAACAGACTTATTTGATAGTACCTGAAAACCCTTCATAGATTATACACAAAACCACTAATGACACTTTCAATGCACTGAAATAACAGGTTACATGTAGGGAGAGCTCAATCAAGATTTTACTGTTGTCATCCCTCTTGCCAGCCCAACAACTTGCCAGGATAACAAATACAACCTAATAAAATTACATTTGTTTGCTCAGATTTCTAGGACAAGTATGTCAGTCACCTTTTAGACTTCTACTACGTTATAATAACAAATCTTTAACAGTGATGAATGATAGTCAAAATTACCTCATGTGAAACTAAAATACATTAACCTATATAAAAATTGAAAGCATGAAAGTAGGAAAGAACTCAGAAGCTTTTTGCTTTTGTATGCATCCATTCTAGAATAGGATGTAATCTCCAGCACGCAAGCCCCACCACTGCCTCAAAGTCTGTGGGAAAATTTCAGGCCATTCTTAAAAACTTGAAGTGGTGTCTACACCAGGCTGGTTATCACGTTTGTTTTTCCAGAGGTATCACAGAGTCTCCGGCTGGGCTGGGGTCAGATCTTTAATTCCTTAGATTTTATTTAATAAAAAAATAAGAATATTTGTAGGTCCTTACACTACCAAAGGACCTACAGAATGCTGGGTGTGTAGTTCCACTGAGTCTCACAAATATTTATTTATTTGTAACTGTCACAGTAGAACCTCAAATTGAAAGTATTCTTTATACTTCTACGCTGCTTAAGGTATCTCTAAATATTCCCACTACAAGCATTAAATAATAACAGCTAGAAAAAATATTGATGTATTGTTGTGTAGCAACAACTATACTCTTTCAAAGCAGAAGGAGCACTCCCAGCAGAGGAGTGATTCCAAGTAGCCAACCCACATTTTTGACTGAAGAGGTGTGTCAGCTCTTATTGTTTTTAAATATTGGCTTGCATGGCAAAACCAAACTTGTATATCCCAAGAAAGTGTCACATGTAAGGGAAAAATTGAGATCTGTTCCTTAAAAAATTAACAAGTCTGTTTACTTACAAACGTGTTCAAATATTCAGGAGTTGATGCAGAGGACTTGCTATGTACACAAAAGTAGTTCGGGGACCAGATTTAGATTGTACATTTGCCACAGATCAAAGGTTTTCTAATACTACTTTAAAAATAGCATTTCTACATAATTTTATTTTACCAAGTTCCTGTGCTTAGTTCTGGGAGCTTTTAAGCCATTTGGAATATGGATCATATATGACTTTCTAGTAACATCAGCACTGCAAAAACTTGTTTGTTTGCAACCTCACAACTACGGCTTGGTGTTTATAGCAGTTAAATAATGGAACAGCACAGCAATGCTCACAAATTCCTCCAGTGACAGAAATTCCCAGCTTTTTTCTAAAAAATTCCTTCACACCATATGCAAAGAGCCATGACTGTGAACTTGGAGAAGGGCCTGTGAAAAAAAGCACAGAAGATTGAGTGCTAAATATTGAAGGAGCACAAAAAATGACAAAGGATTCTGAGACTAAATTATGATATACTGGAGGTATAATTTCACCTCCACTAGGTGGTGAAAAAAATACTGCTAACCAGATACAAATATTTAACCAGAGAATCACAGAATAACTGAGACTGTCAGTGACCTGTGGAAGCCATTACTGTCCAATGACCCTGTTTAGTGAGGGACACCTGGGGAAGGTTGCCCAGCACCATGGCCAGGCTGCTTCTGAACATCTCCAAGGACAGAGATTTCACCACTTTTCTGGACAGCTCATTCTAGTTCTCCATATAGATTTGCTTAATTTATTAACTTGTGAGTGATGAGTTACACCAAACAAAAATCTAGTTATGGCCTGTGAAACCATGTTAATTCAGGTCCTGAGATGAATTAGAAAACAAAGGCTAGTGCCAGCTTAAGTTGATACTTGTAAGTTTAACTACAGATAAAACCATCCATCAGGTAACTGAAGAACCATTGAAAGAAGTAATGACTGATCATCACTAAACTGGGCAGTTTGCATATTTAATTATGCAGTTTCAGTTATAAATGCTCAGCACTTCTGACTGTAAGATTCTGAACTTCTAGTCAAAATGACGTATGAAATCTAGTGACTTTTTATATTTAAGTGGCATTCATTTCAGTTATGAAACTAACTTGAACTTCCTTCTAGTGCCTTGGTCCACTGATTTTGCTTTTTGGTTTTAATAGATTACTGCTCACACCCTTAAAAAACGACAGCTTTGCTTGACTCAATCTACATGGCCCCCAAAAAATCATCGTTAAGGTAAAACTATATTTTTACAATAGGATATAAAAGGATGAAATTAGCAGTACAAAAGGTAAAAACTTGGAACCCAAACTACAGCGTGTAGACTTAATACATCACAGAAAACCTATACTCCAAGTTCATAAAATTTGGTATATTCAGTTTATGGAAACCAGGCATAAGTGTATCTTTCTTTTCAGGTGCTATTACAATGTATAATGCATGTATTTTGATGTGTTTGGTGTCTTCCCCGCTTTTTATATTGTCAGAAAGGATCCCTGCTTCCTGATCAACACATATTTCAAAGTGATTATTTTGCTTATTCCTATTTGTCATTACATAGCTAAAAACAAAATGGAAGGGCCATTAAGGGACAAAATGTTTTTGCTCCCCAAAAATCTTGTTTCATATTAAAATCTGAAATTCCATAATTCTTTAGTTCTTACTTTGAGAAACTCTTAGAAAAAAAGTAGTGAAAAATTAATTATGCATTATACGAGACATGAGGAATTATGTTCCTTCAGTAGGTGAAAATTTTCTTTTTAAGTCAAAAGGCACTGTAGTGGACATCTCCTGAAAAATTCAGGTTTGCATCACTCAGAGCCTCAGTCATGTGAGATGTGCACATAGAAGGAAGCAATAGACAAAACCTCTCCTTTATTGATTCATCATTCCACTGCACACCTCATATTTCCTTTTACACATAAGCACTGTGTAAATGTGTGATGAAGGCTGAGACTCTGATGTAAACAGAACATAAATATTAAGAACTCATCGAATTGAAGCTACATTTGCCACTCTTATCACCAGAAGCTAATGTCCTGTGCGCTGCAGTTACGGTTACCAGGTAAGGATATGGAATATAGCTACAGAAATTTTAAGCATCATTCTCTATTCCTAAGGCAGAGATAGTAGTCAACTTACCAAAGTTTAAAAAAACCCAATCAAACTATCTGGCAGTGCTTAAGCAAATATAGAGCAAGATTTAAATACAGATTCTGGGCTACTGAAGAAGAAAGTATTCACATGAATAATTAGAAAATACAATTTTGTTTTCACCAGAAGTATTGCTTTAGTGATTTCTAAGCTGGCACTGGGGCATATTTAAATGACACAGAAAATATATCTTTCCTACAGAGTAAAACAAGCCTGCATAAGTGTCAAAGAGAAGTAGAAGGTTCAAAACACCTTTACTGAGAAGACAACTGAAAAATATAATAGGAAAATGGGCTTTGCCCCCAGGTATTAATGAATTTTTTATTACCTTTGCACTCTTTTTTTCACTCCAAACAGGTTCAAGACACCAGAATTCACCTCATCTGCCAATTCAAACGTTTATTTAGGAAAATGTTGAAGAGATCTGTGGCAAGTAATATCACAACTACCTAAAAGGAAATGTACGGTTCACCAGTTTCTTTGTCAGATGATTTCTTTTCCCAGGGTGACTGAGGATCAGAGTATTTATTTCTTACAGACTCTCCTAATACAATTGAAAGGCATCCAAAAATCTTAGCTTCTGCTCCCTTACTTATGTTTATTAGTTTGCATAATTAGCAACATGTATACACACATACATATATGAATTAATGCCCTTGAGCTATCTAAGTCTGGCCATTTACTAATTTTGTAAATATATGATTAAACACAAATGGTACCATTCTAATCACTAAAGTAATAAAAGAGTGTCACTCTGGTTTTCATTCATATACTTAAAAACCAACCTTTTAACTTTTTGTCATTTTACAAGTATACAATTTTTCTGAATGTTTTCAGTATCATTAGACACTCAATGTCTGGCTACAAGACAAAAAATTGTATCAGCAGGATAAGGTTTTAAGCCTTCATCTTAAAAAAAAGACTGCTTTTTTATTTGCATTATTAGAAACATTAATTATACTATGACATTTACATACAAAATAAGGATCATAAGCCAGACTGGATGGGGCCCTGAGCAATTTGGTCCAGCAGGAGATGTTCCTGCCTATGGCAGAGATGTTGGAACTAGATGATCTTTAAGGTTCTTTCCAACCAAACTATTCCATGATTCTATGATCATACATTCAACTGCCCAATTGAGACAAGAATATTTAGGAAAGATCACACTACAGATCTAAACCCAGTAGTTTTATTGGAAACCTATTGGGGATACTATCAGTCTGATTTCTGGGTTCTTTCAACCATGTGCACATGAACTTATTTTAATAGTATATAATAAGGTAACAGCCCAAAGAGATGAACTAATTCTCACTGATTGTATTATTTCTATGGATTTTGGCTTCATGAGTGTGTTTATGCAACCACATATGCACTCTGGGTGCAAAATGGTAATATGGTTATGCATCTCCCATAGTAGTCTGCAGGCAGATACAGTCTGCAGTACTGCATGAAAATCATTTTGAAGTAAGTGAACTGAAAACCAATACACCAAGCAGACAGCTGACTTCCATATAAACTCAAACTACACAGTACTGGCCTCGTTTCCCTCTACACAAAGCACAGAGAACAATTCAGAACTGTATGTGTGAAATTCTGACAATTAGAAACTTCAAGAAGCTGTACAGGAAAGAGTCTTTTAAAGTATTTATGAACCAATAGATATCCCTTCTTAAACTGATAGAGAACTGAAGAGTTGCCTATTGATGAATTAAGCAATGTGCTTTGCCAAGGTTCTTATCCTTGACATACACCATGTTATACAGCATGACAAAGTAAGCTTTACCTATCTGTTTTATGACATATCTATTTAGCACTCACAAAAATAATTTTTTAGCAAAAATTATGGATGAGTTACAGAATACATGTGTGATTCTCAAAGGATAAGGGTCTTTCAAACCCTCAAATACAGAATTTTGTTCCCATAGTCATGCTTTCAATATAATATACCCCAGATCTTTCCTTCTGACTTGATCAAGAAAAAGCCATCAGATAAAGAGATTTTTATCTGGATTGAGATTTTCAGAATAACATATTATTTGGCACAGAAATATACCCTAAGGAGCATGCATTGTGCATTCTCTCTTCTGCTAAACTCACAGTATGAGTAGAAGTATTTCCATTCAGAAGCTGTGGGACTTGGTTCCTAGTCTGATGACTAAAAAGTGGTTGTGAAACTATTTCTTTCATGACAGATACTAAGTCTTTGTTTTCCTTTGCTTTTTCATAGTATTGTAACTTGCTGCTTTAGTCTTTGCTCCTTATTGAATATACATTCTTGCGCAGTTTCCACCTGGTTTCAATCCAAGTGCACAAGAGTCAACTACATTTGTCAGTGCAGTGGTGTACACATATTCACACCAACAACTTGGTTTTCTGTAGTTCAGGTGGCAAAGAATTCTGTGAAAACCAAACTGACACACAGGTGCATGTAAATATGATAATTTTTTTTAACCTTTTTATTTTAGTGTCCAGAATATTTTAATTTTCTGTGGTTTTGAAATGATACGCATTAGCAGTCAAATCTTATGTGACTACTTCCATGAGCTCAGGCTGTTTGAATATCACAGTGAATATAACATAAACAGGTAGTGATGAAAAGCTTGTATGCAGTATAATTAATCATAAATACAAAGATATTTATTTCAGTGATACAGATACACTCTATTATATACATTATTTTGTAAAAACTAAATATATTCCTTAACTTCTATTTTACTTTCTGCTCCTAAATAACACTGCTTTTCATACAAAAAATACTATTAACTAGGCTTATACTATCACTATATACTGTACTTGACAAATTAATCTTACTACTAAAATGCAATATTGACAGGAAGGTTAGGTTCCAAAAAAGGAACACAGATAGGATTTAAATCCTTATTGGTTACAGCATTCATTAATCAGTGGTAATTTACATTAATATAAAAACATTGATCCTTCTCTGAGGGCCCTCTCTTGTGAGTAATTTCATCCTCCAGTAGACATTGTGAGATACATTAAGAACTGGCATTTCAACAAATGAGAATGGCTTGACTATAAGAGAAATACCCAAGTAATGACCAAACAGAAAATGACTTGTTTATTTTTTATGTTGCAGTACCTAATTTTATTGAGATTTTCAAGGATTCCCTCATAAATTTCACTGAAGAAAATGCTGTACTTACATTCATGGTAAATAAAGAAATGGGATTTCTCATGCAATATTTTTCACATATGTTATTTTAGAAAATCTTTCTCCTGAAAGTATATTTTCATTGCATTAAAGTATAGTATCAGATAACTATTTCTCCAAAGGAGTAGCTACAAGAAAGAATTATATCTGCACTTGAACTGAGCTCTTCTTGAAATGACAGAATGAGCCATTTTTATACTAACAGTTAGGCAGGATTACCTCAATGTTCTTCCCACTTTCATGTAATTCTTACCTTCTAAAAGTTATCTGCTAAGAGAAGATGGCAGAAACTAGATGTAAACCTCTCTGATTAATTGGAAGCAGTATTGCCCAAACTGCTGTCTATAAATTTAAGTTTTCACCTACACAGAGACAAAAAGATCAAGATCTAAAAGAAGAAATAAAACCTCTAACTAATGAGGGAAAGTTGGGACACCTTAAAAACTTTACTGCATACAGACATGGTAACAAGCCAAGACAGAAATGATGAGTGGTTCAATCAAGAAAAAAATTTTGGTCTATTTACTTGTCTGTCATATAGCCAGTACAATCTTATATAATGCAGTGATAATATTCAACCTTTATGTCTCTCAGGGTTTTTTTTCTGTATAGTGTGTTGACCACTACAACATGGGTATGATATTCTATGTGTGAGAATGGCAAGAAAGAAAAATATCTGATGAAAAATTCTCTAAAAGTAAATCAAGGGGACTTGTGTCAAAAAAAGCTGAAAAAAATTATATTTCACATATGTTCTTCAGATTATGCCTTAAAGCTAGAAAATACTCAGTTCCAATTCCTGGAAGATGTTCCAGAGTTCTGTTTTTCTATATATTCCATCTTGTCAGTCTTAATTTAAAAGTACAATCAGCATCTAAAGAAACATTAAAATAGTAACCCAAATCCCTAACTTGAATATCCTTATGTTTTAGGTGCAGATTTCTTAATACTTTTTTGAAGCACATCATAAATTACAAATCCATTTTGCATACTCAATGTGAGACTGTTTTCAGATAATATTATAATTGCCAACTGTCATCTGACCAAATAAACTGGAAAACAAGAAAACTGAAAAAAGCTGTCCCTGTAGCATAAAATACATTATCTGCATTAAGCCTTGCTCAGTAGGAAAGAAAACTAGATTTTGGCAGCTGGAAGACTATGTCAAGTAGGAGGAAAGGTGAAATGAGCATCTGACTGTGATCAATGTCACAAAGACCCAGATTACACAGAAGAAATTATTTCTGTAGTGCACCTAAGATTTTAATAGTGACTGGAAGAATAATAAAGTAGTGAGAAGCAAAAACACCAAAAAGAATGTCCTAAATTAACATTATCATGGAACAGCATAAAATCAGGGATTCACAAGGATATTCAGGATATTCACAAGGACCATCAGAAGAAAAAAATGGGAAAGACTCTTCCATGGCCATATATAAAGTCTGTTTAAATCTTACCTAACCACAGTTGTGCCTTTTTGTCATAGAGTAAATTTTTATTATATTCTCTTTTTCTGTGACACAACATCTCACTATGTATTTCCTTTGTTCTGCTATGGTAATCCAAAAAACCTCTTTGCCGCCAATGTAGGGATTATTTTGCTTCCTTCTTTAAGAACAACTGGTGAGTCCTTTGAAAGCACTTCTCTGCCACTAGTGAAGACCAACTCGCTGGTGAGTGATGGTTATCCTCAATTGGTGATTCACTTTTGCACCTCACTTGGCAAGAAAACTGAGTGGAACATGAGACTGCATTTTTATGTTTGCCCATGTAAACTCTGAAACAAAAGACTATGAATGTGGCTCACCAAAAAAACCCAAACAAATAAAAGGAACAAAACACTCCCAGACATCTTCTGCACCAAAAGACCATACTACAAACTGGAACAGAAAGAAGAAAGACAATTCAGTATTTTGAACAAACTTCTGAAATGCAAAGGCTGAAAGATGTAAGAGGTTATATCTCTTTGTTGCTTAGTTTGCAATCTTTTAAGGAATATCTTTTGGCACACTCAGTTTTGTACAAGAACTTTAGAAAGCTTAATTAATTCAGGCATATTTTTCAGCTGGTAATAATAACTTTCTAAATATCTTTACTTATATGATTTGATTTTTATCTTACTATTATTATTTTTACTAATCCAACTGGAGGAAGAAAAAAGAAATCACTGCGACAGCATGGAAACAGTTGAGACAGTAAACAGTCCTTCTTTACACCAAAAAGAAAAAAAAAATTTACTTCTTGAGAAAATGTATTATAAGTACTAATGAAAATATCATTGCCAATCAGGCTGATTGAAACTCTAAGAACGATCATGAAAAATTGTAATAATTCAGTAAAGTACTTTTATAAATGTACACATGGTAGGCATACACAAAAATAAAGAACTATTGAGGAAGCAACCAAAAGCCTGCCAGTGAAGGGGACAGATTCAATTTTTATCAGAATGGGAGGTTGTCACACACGTATAGAGACTGTAAGCAAAACTCACCACCCATTTGTAAATTTATCCCTGAATAAGTAAATAAGGAAAATAACTGAATTTGGGTGATTATGGAACGCAGCATCTCTGCTTACTGAATTTGTAACAAAAAAAGAAAATACTGACTATATTGTCAATGTAGCCATTGAGAAAAAATGGACAAAATAGTATTTTAATGTTTTCAGACATAATGTTGGGAACTCTCAAAGGCACTATGCACTGCTACTACTAGTAATTAATTAAAAAGAATAAGGGACCAATTATTTGTTAGTTTTAATTTTTCAGAAAATGCAGCATCCATATCTCTGTTTCTATTAGATTCTTCTGTGCATTATAAATAATTTCACATAGTTCTATAACACCATGACATAACATATTCTGATTGTTCTTTCTATTGACCTCCTGAATAGTTTGAACACTTTTGATAACTCTATTTCGCTCTGCTTTCAGGGTCTACTGTGATTTTGGGTTCTATATCATATTCATAAACCGCATAACTGCTATGGCTTCTGTATTGAATAAACTTGTATTTCTTACATGAAGTTAACTATATGATTTTCTCTTTTTCCTCAAGTTCATAGCATGTTTTTGCAATCTTTCCTTTTTGATTTAGGTATTCAGACCAGTTTTTTCTCCACTGTTATATTTTCTAAGGTATTTCTAGGTGTTTCTCTAAGCTGTACAGTTGCATGTTATTTCTTTATTTTTTTCCACTGACTGTAATGATGTTTTTCTTTATATTCTTTATATTCCTTTATTTACTTTCAATGCTATGTGCCTAAATAAGAAACATAACTTCCGAAGGAAGGAAGCTTCAGTGGCCTCTGCGCCCATCACTGGGCACCCATGAAAAGATCTTGGCTCCATCGTCTTTGCACCCTCCATTCAGATATTTATATACACCATTGAGACACCCCCTGAACCATCTCTGCTTTAGGCTAAATACCTCCAGCAGAAGAAACATAAGAGATAAATAAATAGTATGGGAAGGAAGAGGAATATGAAATTATTATCTAATAATACAAGAGCACCGCCTTGTCCCGGTTTGAGACAAATTAAGAGCAAGACTAGGGGTGTCTCCTCTGCAAACGGTAGGATTTGAAAACTCCTTCCCCCCACCTCAGGAAATTCTCAGAGGAAAGTGAAAAAACCCTGTTTATTAACAAGCAGGGTGCACGCAGGCACCATGGAAAAGAAAAAAAAAGAAAAAATGAAAAATGTTAGATAATAAACCTGTCGTGGCGGAAGAGACCTAGGTAGAATACAGAGCCCTTCCATGTAGGTGTGGCTCTGCTCTCTCTCTCCGGAGCTGGGGTGCAGAGCAGGCCCCCTCCGGGCCGCGAGGTTAAGGCCTCCCAGTGATGGTGCTCTGGACCAGAGCTCGGCTGAACAGTTCCAGAGGAAGCAGGAGAGAAAAAAGAAAAAACACAGTCCGAGGAAAAACTTCTTGCCTCAGCTAGCAAGCTAGCTGAAAAGCAAAGAATTTTTAATTCTCCGTCTCTCTCTCCACTGGGACTCCAGCCAGACCACAGTGTCCTGTGGCACCTCCCCCACGGGCTGCGAGTGGATCTCTGCATCCCCCGTGGACCCCCATGGGCTGCAGGGGGACAACTGCCTCACCATGGCCCTCACCACGGGCTGCAGGGACATCTCGGCTCTGGCGCCTGGAGCACCTCCTCCCTCTCCTTCTGCACTGACCTTGGTGCCTCCACTGTTGTTCTTCTCACATATTCTCACTCCTACTCTTCTCTAGCTGTAAAATTACAACTGTGCCCCAAACTTTGTTATGATTTCTTCTTAAATCTGTTATCACAGAGGCGTTACCACCATCTCTAATTGGCCCAGCCTTGGCCACTGGCACATCCATCATCAGAGCCATCAGGGATTGGCTCTGCTGGACATGGTGGGAGCTTCTAGCAGCTTCTCACAGAAGCCACCTCTGTGGCCTGCCTGCTACCAAAAACCAGGCCCTGCAAAACCAACACATGCATGAAGTTGAAAAATATTAAAAGCAAGCAGGGACTTAGAGACTTTTGCAAAATTGCCACAATATGTCATGGATGTAAGAAGTAAAAACAGCTTTAAAAGCCTAACTTCATGGTTTTAAAGTCTAAAACTTATCTTGCAGAGTACCTGTACCAGCTAGAGATTACACAGAGGTTTAAAATACCTATGTAAAAAATTATCCAGATAAAAATAAGGGATGTTTGATGTTGCCCATGAACACTTGACTATAAAATGGTTACAGTGTTATGGTTACATGATTAGATTGATGTAGCTTAGCATACACTTAGTGGATGTTGTAGGTAAAGTCAAGGTAGCATGTGGAAAAATAATGAGAAGAGAGATGAATATTGAGCTAATGGTTAGTCCATATACTTAACTAAACTGTGTTCCGAATCAAATGTAGGATGAGTATTTTGATAAACTGAAGGAAGTAACTTTACAAGAACTCTATGATTCTCATCACCTGAGGGTGGATGAGCCAGGACACAAAGGAATATTGTTTTTTCAGAGCAATTGTTCATGTGAGTGTGTTCCTGCCTGTCTTGATTGTGGTAAGGTACTTTTTAAGCTACATCAGCCCTTTTACTGGACAATCTCCCTAAACTAAAAAAATTGACATCCTGGTTGGAAGTTACAAACTACTACATATGGTGCAGGTAAAAGTTCCAGCTCTGAAAATCTCTCGCTGATGTTGGCTGGAAGTGGTACAGGACACCACAAAGAAAGCAATTCCATTCTTAATAAAGTATTAGTTAAGTGGCTGCATTTTTGACCACTGTCTGAGATAAAACATACAGGACTAAGCTAGAAGAAACATGACCTTATATATTTCTTTTATTTCTTGCATTATATTCTCTTGTATATGACACACTTTAATTCTTATACAAATGCTCAATTTTTTTTCCCAACACTAAACTTAAAAGTTAATAAATACTCTCATATGCAGAAAACCATTTTACAGATCAACCACATTGGTGTGTTTTAAAGACTGCCTAGAATACTATGCTTATTGCTGATCACGTATGGCAAAGCTAAATTGTTTGATAAGTAGAAAGTACAAGTCTACAGGAAGCTTTCAGTATATCAAAATTTTAACACTCCAACCCAAAAAATAAACTTGAAATGACCAATTATTGATCGAAATGAAGAACCTATCAAATACTGGAATGTAAGAAATACAGATGAAAAACTTCATATTTTTCAGAAACTCTAACAAAAATGTGATATTAATTTCTAAATAGATATACTAGTATGTTAATAAAGATCTATCAAAAACAAGGCCTGCTGTTCTACCCACTTGTGCTAGGACTGAAATTGGTCCATAGTGATTAATTTGAACTATGTACAGTATATGGTTCAGGTATTGACCCATAGCACTCTTGGGTTCCTCTGAGAATGGTAGGTCTAGTGGTTCCAGTGCTGATGCGTGAAATGTTCTAACAAACCAGAAATCGATGCAGAGTGCACAGTAAACGGACACAGTCAATGAGCTATTCATTACCTTTTGTAAACCTTCAGTATAATTGGCATGTGGTCAATTTATAAACTGTAATCAACGTGGCTTTATTTAATCTCTTACATAAAACAAGACCAACAACCTTCATGTTTTATGTAGTCTTAAGAACATGAAGCTGGAGAGGTAAGTAGGGTGGTACCTAAATGTACCCTCCATCAAAAAAATAATATCACATTTGTCTGATCTCTAACAGAAGCTTTCTAGTAAACATATCAGTACTGTAGCCAGCAAAGACAGTTTTTCTGTGTGGTGCTTTTATTAGATTTTTTTTCTGATTGATAATTAAAACCTAAGTCCCAGATGCATTTTTTAAATAAATTGTTGCCTTCAGGACAGCAATTTTTCCTACCAAAAGAGGGCACAGAGGAGACACATATTTAATAATTAATGTTTATTCTCATTTACTTATTGATAGAAACCTTTTTTATCATAAAACTAATCAAAGTTGGTATATGACAAAGTTAACCTTTTAATTTCAAATTGAAACCAAAACCCAAACCACATAATCACATTATGTGATACTAAATGCTTGGATAGCTCCTAAAAAGAATCAGACTCTAAATGATGACTACCTTCAGTAGAGAGCACCGATGTAGGACTTATTTCAAAATCCTGAATATAAAGAACAAGGAGCAAAATAAGGAGCTTTGTACTAGAAAGTTTAAAGGAAATTTATTTGCTTTACCATTCACCTATTATTTCTTTCTCATAAGCAGATGGATTATAGTCATAAAGACAATCTGTCCCTCCTTTCTTTTCAGTTTGGTTCCGTTCACTGTGCTTGGTTTTCAGAATGTCTAGGTAAGTTTTCAGTTATGGAATCCTACACAGACCCTTTTTTCCCCCCTTCAGTGAACTTTTGAGCTCTGCATGGTCAGTAGATGTGGAGGATTTAAGTACCTTACAACCCAGTTCATCTAAGGGAACGTTTACACAGTTTTTGTAGTGTATACATTCATACGCTGTGCCAAAGGAAACCACAGAGTGTTATCCCATTGCAGAGCCTAGGATATCATACTTCATTTCATTGCTGGGTTAATTGCAGCCATCTGGTTTCATGGCTCAGTGCACAAGCAGAATGAACTTCTCTTTGCCCGAAGTATTAGACAAGTGAACTTGAAAATGTCTATGTGGGCATACCCTTACAGTGACAGATTCTCCTCATGTAAGCTCAAGGGTAACAGTGAAATAGAGGAAATTAAATGTTGTGAAAGGTAAGCTAAAGAAGGCTGAACAACTTACACACAAACCCATTAAGATCATATCTGAATTACAAAGATTAAAAAAATATATACTTGATACCAACCAATCTGATCTCTCTCCAGGTGGAGTAGTTGAATATTTATTTTGTTATTTGAGTTGAATACCATGTCAATTTGCTCTGACACTGTATGATGGATAATTATAGCCTAGCATGGTTAGACTAATCAGAAAAGAAACATGACGTGAGAGTTACCTAAGCCATAGTGTACGTACAGTAGCTCTAAAGTAAAGTTTAGAAAACCCAACTGCCTATGCAGTTAGTCTCAAACTTTTTAAACTGCATGACTTGTATACCTACACAAAATTAATAATCAATACTTTATAAAAAATTTAATTACTTCATTCAGCTACTGCTGACATCACCTCAGAGTAACGTCTGATGTGCCAATGCTACACTGATGAAGACTGTTAACTATAATATAAAACAAAGATCTAATTTAATTATTGACTGTTAGATTTGGAAAATTTGTTGATCACATTGTTATATTTAGTTAATTAATGGAGTAATCTGCCTGTTATAGTCATTCACTCTATGCTTACTTATTTGCCTATCAGTCCTCGTAATTGTTACTACCTTTATAATTTTTAAGAAATAAAGGAATTGGCTGCACTTTCAGGTTATACAAACTGCAAATTAACATGTTTCTCATAAATAAATACATAACACATTTTCTATTACAGCTTTAT
This sequence comes from Ptilonorhynchus violaceus, assembly GCA_013397565.1. Lineage (NCBI taxonomy): Eukaryota > Metazoa > Chordata > Aves > Passeriformes > Ptilonorhynchidae > Ptilonorhynchus > Ptilonorhynchus violaceus. The sequence continues at coordinate 1,232,260 of VZRJ01004555.1, forward strand.
TAGTGCTTTGAGCAATATTTAGTTCAGCAGTTCTTAAGTACGAAATAAAAAGAGCACTAAATGGTGGAATATCTTCTCTCAAAAAGATTTAGGATTCAACTATAACATGAGTCTTTCTGAAGCAGTCAAGGAAGTATTTTTTCCCTAGAGAATCTACTCATCTTACTTTCTGAAAGCAATTGGAAGGCATAAATATAATTTCATTATTTGTAGTGTGTTCAACAAAAATCAAAAGAAATACATTACGTATTTTTTATACACATTTCTTTTTTTGAGTGACTTGGATAAAAAACATGTCAGAGACACCACAGAAAATTTCCCTTTCAAGGAAAGGTTCACTGAGTTAAGGACTAGCTGGATGGCTGGACCCAGAAAATGGTGGTGAATGGTGCTGCATTCAGTTGCCATCTGGTCGCTTGTGGTGTCCCCCAGGGCTCAGTACTGGGGCCAGTCCTGTTCAATATCTTTATCAATGAACTGGACGAGGGGATCAAGCACACCCCCAATAAATTTGCAGATGACACCAATTTGGATGGCAGTGTTGATCTGCTGGAGGGTAGGAAGGCTCTCAAGAGGGATCTGGACAGGCTGGACCAATTGGACCAGGCTAACAAGGCCAAGTGCCAGGTCCTGCCCTTGGGTCACAACAACCCCATGCATCAGTACAGCCTTAGGGCAGAGTGGCTGGAAAGCAATTCCTCAGAAAGAGCCCTGGAGGTGCTGGCTGACAGCAGCTGAACATGACCCATTGTGTGTCCAAGTGGTTAAGGAGGCCAACGGCATCCTGGCCTGTATCAGAAATAGTGTGGCCCGCAGGACCAGGACAGTGATCATGCCTCTGTACTCGGCACTGATTACAGAAAAAAGTGAGTGGCTGAGTGGTGCTTAGTTGTCAGCTGGGGATAAACCATAACTGTTTCTATCAATAGCTTACAGAGACCCATAATCTCTTATACATCTTACTTTTCTTTCCTAACCACCTGTTGCTACAGTAAAAATTCAACTTTCATGTACCATCCTCACTGGATTTATCAATAAATAGCACACAAAATATTCCCCAATTGCAGATGCTGAAGTAAAACTAGGAGTGTGTCCAACAGAGGAGCACTGGAATAGGAAGTAACGTGGAAAACATGAGGGCTGCTGAAGACTTTGGCACTGCCCAAACTCTCTGAAACTGTAATACCTATTTGAAGGTGTTTAAACATTTTTATTTTATGATGATGGCAAGTTCAGCTGCTGGAAAAACAATTTGAAAAAATATAGCTATATTTAATACTTCTAGGTCATGAATAATATAGTAGTCTGTTAGTCTACAACTAAGTGAAGGAAAACAGGCGAGACCACATAAAATGAAAAAAAATCCTATAATGAATGTAAATATTGAAAGCGCCACAGTATCACACAGAAACAAAAAAGCTTGGAAAAAAGGTAGCACACATATGCTCTAGGAACAGTTGCATACATGGACTGACATTGACATAGTGCTACCTATATCTTCGGAAGAATCAGATGGCTATCAATTATCATTCTGACTCTCCAGACACAGTATTCTCCACATTTTTGGAGAATACTATGTAGCTATTGTAAAAAAACCTGTCTTTCATTGGACATATTAATGATATGAATACACCACAACTTTTATATTTATTCACGTATTTTTTTTTTCAAGAAAGCATAATTTTATTCTATGTTTCAATCTAATAGTTTTGTGGAAATGGTATAAAAATTATTTAAACAATGCTGAAAAATATGAATGATCAAACTTAGGGACGAAACTTGATCCCTATTTGATAATATCAATTTACAGGATAAGGCATTTAAAAACAGAAGCATCGCTTGTTGACACAGGATGTTTACAATCAGGTTATCTGACTAAGTCTCCATTAATGCTGATTCTATCACTATCCTTTTAGACAACAAGACTAAAACAGAAAAAAAGTAATATTAGTTACACAAATGCTACATGGATAAACCTTCTTCCAGAGCAAAAAAAAAAAAAAANTACAGTCTAAAAGTTTGGACACAAAAGATAACAGTACTTCCTGAAGGTCCACCTCACTATTACAAAGTGATCACAAGATAAAGAGAATCATACAAGACAATATTAGACCTCTGTTCAGTTTCTCCACAACAGGTAGCCTCGTAAGCCAGTAAATGTGGTGTCACCATAACTTGTAACAAGCCACCAGTTTTGTACTATGAGAACAATCGACGTTTCCAAAACAATCACAATTAAAGTTATAAAATGCAAATGGACTCCTATAATCAACTCTCTTCCCTCTCCCCACCTCTCCAAGCCACCAACCTCAGGCCCAAGAAAAGCAGTGGAAGCCTGAGCATAACATAAGGATACTGCACAGATACCAGAAAATAGTTTTAATTTGCATTACCAGGAATAAGCTGTAAAAACGGAGTAATTTGTATTATAAGAATCTAGACTCTTTGTAAGTGGATTAATAATTCTCTGTTTAGATTGCTAAGATTGTAATTAGACTAAAACCTAAAACTATAATAGTTTCCCATGTAAAGCTCACATTTTTGAGTCATGTAAACTCTGCAAATCGTATTGCAACTGTTTCTTGGATGTAATTTTTGATGCAAAAAATTGGTAACTTTTCAGGGAAACCCTGTTCAATTTACGTAGCTCAAATCAGGATTTAATCAGCTTTCTGATTTACTAATGAGAAATAATTCATTATCAATCCATGAATTTTGCATTTATTATTAACAACAAAACAGACAAAGCACAATACTAGACATTTACAAAATGTTGAAAAACACCTCTTAATTGCTAGACCATTCTTTACGCAATCACACAATGTTCTAAGGGCACTCACACCCACAGAATTACGGGAACACAGACAGCATATGGATCACAAGCACGTGCTCCCTGGGAGGGCAGGTTACCCTATTGATACAAACCTTGTGTGGGAGTGAGAAGAGCTCTAGCTTTGTGTGAAGCTGTGCCTCTCCCTTCGGGTTGCTAATCCATAAGTTAGTGCAAAAGCACGCCATGGAGGACACATAACCACACCTGAGATGTGTGTCCCTACTCGTTGCATCTCATAGCGACATGATGGAAGACTTGCAGCAGTAAAGAGGTTCACCTGCCACTGTTCCACTGCAAGGTATCTCCCCGCATGCCAAAGGCTTCCTTTGTACATATTTCTTTTAAAGCTGACTCCTTATTTTAGAAATCTCTTCAGAGTTCCCTGGTTAGCATTTAAGCAAACACCCCCTCAGACAGTTTCGGGTGTTCCCCATCCCATATACCCTTCAACACCCACATCCTTGTCTTAACATCTGTTGTTGCCAAGGGTGGGCTGTGCTGGCATCCCTACAGTAATAAATTAGTGTATGGCGTAGATAATTTAAGACTTAAAATTTAGTGCGAAAAGAAAGTGAAAAGAACTCAAGTACATACAGAACAGGTCATAGGAAAAGTAGTGAATCAGACAGTATGAGAGGAGCTTAACAGAGATGTACAAAGACCAAGAAGAAGATCACTCAAGCTAAAAAATATCAGATATATCACAGACTGAAGTGACAAAGGAGATCTAAGTAAAGACTGACCAATACTATTGAATGATGCATTTCATTGTAAATTACTTTGGGAGTCTTAATTACTGTACGTTACTTGACATCCTGTTGAAGTCTAGTTGAATGGTAGATAGGCCTTTTGGTAGATTCTGCATTTGTTTTGCTCAGAATTTATTTAACCTACCTGACCTTGTGTAAAAGATTCTTTGTAACTGTACAATCAAGTTTTTATTAACCATTATCTAAGACTGCTATAACTTTACTAATTTTATTTCTTAGAATGACCATTGATTCTGAAAGGAAGAATGGACAGTATTAAAATTACCACAGGAAACACACAGTTACAATGAGTGTACTAAACTAAGAAAACTGACCATGAACTTTAGCTGAGGTATTCAGCTATAAATCACTTTTTGTTTATATTCTTGCTAATGAAGTTGGCTTCACAAAGTTCTTCACAAAGCTGAAGACATTCAGAGATCTACACTATTCAATGCTACTAGTTTTGAACTGGAGAATTTTCAGTAAACCTGGATAAATAACTAATTCCTTCCCTAAATGTTCCTATTTGGGTTTTTGATTCAGGTGCTTTGAATTCACGTGGAATTTCTTCGAAAAGCTTGCTGTGTATTTAAAACATTTTTCTGAAGTATAAAAAGATAATCATTATGTTGGTCCTAATTTGAGTTTGAAATTTTGTCTAAGGTATAAATAAAGTATATTACTTTCATACATAAATACTTTCTGACAAACATCTATATCAAAGTTCTGTAAAACATTTCAGAATAAAATAATGGAAGTCAACTTCACAATGAAGTCATGTGAACAGATTTTCAAAAGTAAATTGATAATGCAAAGGTATGCCCTTTGATGGCAAAATGCAACTTCTGTGAAACAGAACATAACTTGTTGTGTTGTGTTGTGAGATCACCATGAATCCAAAAGCACGAGCCTAGAAGATCTCCTGAAGATCTGAATTCATATCAGACAGAAGAAATAATTACATGTATCTTTCAAGACCAAAGCTGTGGTTCTACAGAATTCATTGCTCCCTGCTAGGGTAATACTACATCCATCCACCATACACAGCACATAAACAATGGGTGTAACTGTGCTTAATATGTGGAATTCAGAAATGAAAGTAGTTAATTGGGTTTAAACAATGGGGAACTATGTACTTGAGACAATTTGTTTCAGAAATTCTGTGTGTTCTGTCTTCAGTTTCATGACTTAACTGATTCAGTAGGTTTCCTTTATTTTATTAGAAAGAAAACAATATAATAAATGCATTTTATTTGTACATATTATTGAGCAGCTTAATACAGGTAGCATAGCTGATTCCATAAGTAATTAAACAAGTCTTAAAGGGAAGTTGTTTTCCTTCTGTGTCACATCCAAAAGTAAAAACTCCCAAAACCTTGGTACTAGGATAGGCATATTAAAATGGACTAGAAATATGAATCTACATGCATATATATTCAAGGCATCATCCTTTAGAAATGTATTAAGGCCTAAAATTATTTTAAGTTTATGAAGCTGGATAAAGTCCACATTATCTTCCCCATTCAATAGTATTAAAAATAGCAATCATTTCAGAGCATTGATTTTAAGTTGCAAATATACATTCACTCCACCTGATATCTTGCTCTATACCACAACAGTGTAGCATTTGAGAATTCATTTTATTGGTTTTCCAGTTTAATTGCAAGTACTTTATTTTCATACATATGTGTGTATATATATGCGCGTGTGTAAAAATGGATGGATGTGTATGTGCTGGTTTCAGCATTAAGAAATTTGTCTTTACATAATGACTCAAAATGAAAGAAACTGAGAATTCTACATAAATAAATGATAAATTTATTCAAAACGGGCAGCAGCAATTTGACAGACTAGATAATCTGTAACTATATTATTTTCATAGCAAATGCCAAACAGACATCTGGATACGAGATGTTCTTGAAGACATTCATTAAAAAGCAGACGATGATTTCAAGAAGACAAAGCGCAATATTTTCCAAAGTGCCTAAGTGGCTTGCAAACTACTGACCCTAGACTCAGATGTACAGCAAAACGGAGCTCATTAGCCGTACATGTCTGCATGCTACAAGCATAAACCGTGGCCACTTATGCACTACCTTGATAAGTATCCTGTATGCAACTTTTTGCCTTCAGTGAGCTGGCCAATTGCTCAGAGTTTTGGCCAATGTTGAAACTGACAAGTTGAAGCTGCTAAAGGTATGATGGCTTTTGAGAAAAATACCATACAGGCTTAAGTAACACAAGTGAGGTTCCAGGCAGAAGGCTCAACTCCCCAGATACAGATGGCGAGCAGAGAAACTGAGGGGGTGTGACTGGCATATACCCTCTGAGTACATTCTAGGTGCACACATACTTCAGAAATAAATGTTCTGATTAGTGTGAAGAAGAAAAACTGAGAAGTTTTGCTCGGATACCTCAGACTTCAATCAGAAAAAAATTTATGCAGAAATGACAGAAATTATGTAAGTTTCAACCGAAGTTCAGTCTAGGTATCTGAGACAGAAGATCCATCTCACCCAAGATGAGAGAAAGTTTAATTCTATGCATTAATGACAAAAGAATACCTTTAAACTCCTAGAAACCCAAATTCAAGGCTCAAAATGGAACTCCTTTTTTTTTTCATAATGTAACTCTTGATATTATGTCTTATATTTTCTTCTATTTTCAATCAGAGAATCAAATCATAGATGCTTTGGGCTGGAAGGGACCTTAAAGATCACCTAGTTCAACCTACCTACTATGGACAGGGACACCTTCCACTAGATCAGGTTGTTCAATGCCTCTCCAGCCTGGCTTTGAACACTTCCAAGTATGGGGTAACCACTTTTCTGAGCAACTTGTTCCAGTGCCTCACCACCCTGCCAGTCTAGAATTTCTTCCTAATAGCTAATCCAAACCTTTCTAATTCTAAACGTCTTTTCATTCAAAGCTATTCCCCCTTGTCCTATCATAGAATCAGAATTATTGAGATTGGAAAAGACCTCCAAGATCAGCTAGTCCAACCTTGTCAACTAAATCACAGAACTAAATGTCATGTCCAGTCATTTCTTGAACACCTTCAGGGATGGTGATTGTGCCACCTACCTGGGCAGCCCATTCCGGTGCTTGACCACCCTTTTCATGAAGAAATTCTTCCTGATGTCCAACCTGAACCTCTGCTGGTGCAGCTTGAGGTCATTTTGTCTTTTCCTGTCCCTTGTTGCCTGTGAGAAGAGGCTACACCCTTCTTTCAGGGAGATGTGGAGAGGAATAAGGTCATCCCTGCATCTCCTTTTCTCCAGGCTAAACAAACTGAGCTCCCTCAGCTACTCCTCATAGGATTTACTCTCTAGAGCCTTCACCAGCTTTGTTGCCCTTCTCTGGACATGCTCCAGCACATCAATGTCTTTCCTGAAATGAGGAATTTCACAGTATTTCCTCCTGAAACGAGGAGATGGACACAGTACTCAAGGTGGGGCCTCACCAGTACCAAGTACAGAGGGACAATCACTTCCAAACTATTTTTGATACAGGCCAGGATGCCACTGGCCCTCTTGGCCACCTGGGCACACACTGGTTCATGTTCAGCCAGCTGTCAACCAGCACCTCCAGGTCCTTTTCCACTCAGCCACTTTCCACACACTCTTCCTTCAGCCTGTAGCACTATAAGGGGTTGTGACCCAAGTGCAGGACCAACATTTTGCATGGTTGAATCTCATACAGTTGGCCTCAGCTCATCAATCCAGCCTGCCCAGATTCTTTTGCAGAGCCTTCCTCCTCTCCAGCAGATCAACACTCCCGCACAACTTACTCAGCTGCGAACTTGCTGAGGGTGCACTCAGTCCTCCCATTCATATAATCGATAGAGATATTAAACAGGACTGGCACCAATACTGAGCAATGGATGTGGCACCATTCATCACCACTCTCTGGGCTCAGCCATCCAGCCAGTTCTTTACCCAGTGAAGAGTGCACCCATCTAAGCCTGGGCTGCCAGCTTCTCCAGAAGAATGCTGTGGGAGACAATATCAAAGGCTTTACTGAAATCAGATAGAAAAAATCCACAGTATTTCCTTAACCACTAAGTTGGTCACCTGGTCATAAAAGGAGATCAGGTTGGTCAAGCAGGACCTCTTTTTCCTAAACCAAAATGCTGGCTGGGCCTGACTCCCTGGTTGCCCTGTACGTGCCATTTATTGCGTTCAAGATAATCTGTTTCATTACCTTTCCTGGCACTGAGATCAGGCTGACAGGCCTGTAGTTCCACATATCCTGCTTCTTGTGCCTGGTGTCACACTAGCCAACCTCTGGTCACCTGGGACCTCCCCAGTTAACCAGGACTGATGATAAATGATGGAGAGGGCTTGGTGAGCTCTTCTGCCAGTTCCTTCAATAGCTTTACATGAACCCCATACCCCTAGACTTGTGAGTGTCTAAGTGACACAGCAGGTCCCTAACCAGTTCCTCCTGGATTGCAGGAGGTCTATTCTACTCCCTGTCCCTGTCTATCATCTCAGGATGTTGATTGTACTAAGCATAACTAGTCTTTCTGTTAAAGACCAAGGCCTCACCTTTAGTGACAATGCTCCCCCTGCCCCACATCCAATAAAAGATGGAGATTTTCCTTGGCATTCCTTTTATTGTTAATGTATTTATAAATCACTTTTTAGTATCTTTCACAGCAGTGGCCACATTGAGTTCTAGCTGAGCTTTAGCCTTTCTAATTTTCTCTTTACATGACTTAACAACATCCTTGTACTCTTCCTGAGTTCCCTGACCTTTCTTCCCAAGGTCATAAACTCTCCTTTTTAGACCGAGTTCCTGTGAAAGCTCCCCATTTAGTTAGACTGATCTTCTTCCCCACCAGCATGTCTTTCGGCACAGAGGGACAGTCTGCTCCTGCACATGTAACATTTCCTTCCTAAAGTATGTTCAGCCCTCTTGGACCCCATTGTTATTAACAACTGTTTCCCAAGGGAATATTCGAATCAGTGTCCCGAGCAGGGCAAAGTCTGCCCTCTGGAAGTACAAGGCAGAAGTTTTGTTGACCCCCTTCCTTACTTGACCCAGAGCTGAAACCCAAATACACCACACATCCTGCTAAATATCCCAGTGGTCAACAGCAACACAGATTGGCAGCTGAGGAATCCTCAACAGAAAACATAAGGAAAATATATGCTTCAAGAAAACAAGAATGAAGCAAGCTAGTTTCAGTTTGCAAAGGCGGGCAAAGAAAACAGATATTTCCTGTAGCAACTGAGATGTGGAGTGGTAAGTAAAAAGATTTTAATGTAATCCTATAACATACCCATATCTCAAAATTTGTGTGCTTTAGGAAGCTACCATTCTGCATTGTAAGGCTCTGTTTTCAGTTTCTTAGAACTTTATGATTTTCAGCTTTTCTGAAAGAAATTACACAAGGCTGGCATAATTCACAAAATTCATTTCATCCAAGGGAAAAGAATTTTATTCCCCAATAATCAGAGGGAAAAAAAAAAATCCAAAGAAAATCCCATTCATTCAAAGCCCTAGTGCTTTGGAGCATGCATTTGTTTCACTGATACCAAAGGCATGGTTTACATGTGTGCTAGCCGGTAGCTGCAGTTAGCCTGATGGCTACATTCTTATATTCTTCAATGACTTTGTCCATAATGAAGACAATTCAACTCTCTACAGATCCCACTGTGGATGAAATGCAGACTCCTCACTAAAGGAAAGAGCTAAGCATGCTACTTTTTACATGTGCAGGGGATGGTCTAGCTTTTTCTGACATTCCCTCTTATGACTTAAAATGACACTGGACTCAGGGTCTAAGAGCAGAAATATCAAGTTCTTTATGTTTTGGCAACTAAGCAGCATGTTAGTGGAGCGATAAGGACAGACAAAAAACATGACTGCACTGGGGGTGTGGATGACAAAGTTTTGCTATAATCACAGGACTTTAAGGATCTCTGAAAGAAGAGGCAGAGTACAAAGGCCAAGGGCAGAGTACAAAGGCCAAGAGCAGAGGTAGGTGGAATGAACAGGCACTGCAGAGGAAAAGAGTAGAACGTGAACAGGTGCATTGAAAGGGTTTTTGGATTATGAGATTAGATTTTCTAATTAGATTTAAAACTGCAACTAAAATCATGCTTTGAATATAAATCGCAGTAAAAATATCAATAACTGAAAAAAAAAGTCTCAATCCTCTAAAGATAAACTTTCAAAGTGAATGGACACACTGTAATTTGTATTGCAATGCCTTTAAACTTCACATGTGATTTGGAAATACTACCATCATGAAATAATTAATAGAATCTGAACCCTTCAGATTCTGTGATAAAGGCATCTTAAACCTGTCTGTTTGCAAATTATCTTTTATTCAAGAGAGGATCTTGTAAATCGAGCATTACACGGAACCTCAAAGTTTACACTGCCTTAGGACCAAAAAGATAAGTGTTGAAAAATCATCTGAACATACATGTTATTTCTGCTCCTCACTAATTCACACTTCATAGCTGAGGCCTTGTTTCTGATGAGTTATCTTTAACAACTGCTGGAGTTAATCAAGCTACTCTGTTTTCTTCCGCACTGAAATGCTCAGTCACAGCCTCAGCTGTTGAGATGACTTCAGACTGCTACGGGTGGCAGCTCTCACTAGGCTTTCAGTGGACCGCGTGTCTCTCCCCAGCCCCCACTCTTCACTAAGCAGAGAATTTCCTGTAGGAATAGCTGCTTCCTAGCACAGAAACATGTAAAAAAGCTGGACCAAAGTGGCTGCAACAGTTTCAGTTTTAGTATTTTCTAATTTTGGAGTGCATGACTGGAAAGTTTGATGTACTTTTAACTTTTTTTTTCTTCTCTAATAACCTCTTTGTGACACAAAGACCAAAACAGTATCTATAAATTATCCATCAGTTTTGTAATTATTTACATTAAGTTACATAGCAAATTATAAATATAGCACTGTAAATGACTTACATGACGAATGCATAATACATCTTAACTTTTTAAGAAACCCACAAAATTAAGACAAAACTAAACCTAAATGAAGTTGGCACATTTGGCTAAGTAAAATATTTAAAAACACACTTATGACACACAAATAAGAATACTTGTAATAGTTCAGACACTTTAGAATACTCAGCATTTTTTTGTTTGTGGTTTTTTTGTACTATTAAATTAACAAGTTTATTCACCATAAATTATGTGCTTTTGGCACAGTGTCTGAAATAATCCACCTGTTTGGAAGTGCGAATTCAATTCAGTTCTACAGTTTTTCCGCTTTCTATCGGAATGGGCTTTATATTTAAAAATCTCAGATTTCAAAACCATACACACATTTCACTCTGTTTGCCTAATGCAGTGCCATGAAAATTAATACTTAACTGTGATGTAAAAAAAAAAAAAATCTGCTTTGGTTTGGTTTCTACCACATAACTTCTTGCAGGCATCTGGACTGAAGCTGAGTTACCAGAAATGTATCAGGAATATTATTCCTTTCACTGTAACATATATACTTTATAAATACTAGCATTAATATACGCTTTCAGAGCAATACAGATATTAAGGAATTTTTACAACAAAATAAATATTATAAAAATTAAGCACCATTAAGCAGTTGACTGATCTTTTAGTTCTCACCTGACATGTCTTCATATCATTAAAAATGGTCAGAAGTAGAAAAGAACAGATCCAGAGCAATCACTCTATGTGACTCAGACAAAAAAATAGCTTGAGCTGCAAAAGCCCACACACACAGACACACACACACACAGACACAGACACACACAAGACTGAAGATCGTGTGCTATTTTACAAAATTTTTTTAGAGTTGCATCAGTGAAGAGAAGAAAATTAAGTTTAAATGCCCCAGTGGTTCTCTAATGACTAAAAACTACATCCATATCCTTACTAAAATACAGCACATGATTTATTTTTTTTCAGGTTTTGAATTTTAGAATAGATAAGTATTATTCATTGCCTGCCTGTGGTACATCTTTAGGTATTGCACATTCTACTGGCATTTTCTAAATAAGCCAGTATTTTCTAAAACAAGTGTAAGAAAAGTCATTAGAGTGCTATGTTCTGATTAAAATGATTAAAGGGACATAGTGATAAAGTTGCCTATGTGGCAATGTAAGACCTTGAAATCACCATATTTTTTTATGCAATCTCCCACTCATAGCTGAAATGGAGTGTTTCATTTCTAACCCAAGAAAGAAAATAAAGTTTAATTTTTTTAATTCAAATCATATTCTTAACTCAAAATTTAACATACAGTTTCTACTAAATTAAAGCTAAGTCTAGTGATCTCATTCCAGTAAATACAATGCAACATAGGGCACAGGGAAAAAAAAATAATACCCTACTCACAGTAAGATTTCTAAGATAATTTCCAAAAAAGTCGAGGTCAAACCTGAGCTGCTCAAATTGTCCCAAGACTCCCGAGCAAATTTCTGTGTTTCCCAGGAGAAAGCAGAAACTCCACTGCACACAGTCATAACTGTCAACTGTTTTCAGTTTTGAGAGGGTCCTCAAGTATCAGCACTGAACTACTGGCTTTTGAGAACTGGATTGTCTGCATGTGATATGAGAACACTTAGTGTTAGCCCAAATCACGTGACAGACATAAACGTATTGAAGAAAAGAAGTCACATATAATAAAGTCCTGGTCCCTCCACACTAGGGAGAAATTCCAAATCTTTTACAAAAACATTTCAACTCTTTCACAGCATTAGCTACCTCAACAAATGAATAATCAGTGATATGAGTTTTATCAGTAGGTGCCCGTATCTGGGAAAATGATTACCACTGAGCTCTATAGTCATCTCCTCATTGGCACAGTTTGCAGTAGTAAGGATTTAGTAAGTACTATTATTTCTTTTATTACTTCCTATGTTCAGGGCATATACAGTGCACTTGATAGTTGGGATTTTAATTTCTGAGAAACTGCCATGCAACATGAGAGCAAGTAGCATCAACAGAAGGTTCACTGTGAACAAACAAAACCATACCTGAAGTAATGTAAAAAAGCAAATGCTGTACAGTTCAATTTCATTAAATTCGGAGGATGGTTTTGCATTTAATTTCCCTGTTTCTCTGTTCTTTATTTGCGAGCTAGACATCCCTTAGCCTCATAAGTAATGAGTTTATTAATGTTTATGTTTATTACAGAGTTATTAATATTCATGAAGTACTCCAGCCCTTTTGCATGACAAAAGCAACACTTCTCCTATTAGGGAACTAACCGTTTGTATTCAGAGCATTCTTAACACAATATACAATAAATATGACATGCTGACACACTGTAAGCAATGAAGGAAAGTAAAAACTGAATAATGGATACTTCTACCTGAAGTAATCATTGTGATTTTATACATAAATAGTGTACCTGTTTAAAAAAAAAAAAAAGAGAGATTGCCTTTAAAAACTGCTCTAACGTACATGCACAGGGGAGCTGAAATAAGGGTTTTGTAAGTTTAATTCTAGCAATTTCTCAGCCTGGCTAAATATATTTTAATAAAGCTATTTATATAGAGGATAGTAATATTTCTGAAGGCATCTTTGATAAGCAGGCAGCACATTCTAACTGTCAGAACAAGCACTAGTAAACCTTGGCAAAAACTGTTTCAGGTTATGCTAACATTAACAAACCTTCATGTTACCCAGCTGTACAATATTGCCCACATAAGGAATGAATGTCTTTAGAAATCTCTCGGTGAATTGTATAATCATGGCTGTCACTTAGTAACTCCAGTAATTTCTTACAATATTTAAAGGGAAGAAAGTATCTAAAATATAATGGCAACCATCAATAAATACTGATTTTCTTCACAATAATCATTAAAAGGAGTAGTAGGAGTGTTACTAAAAATATCAATATTAATCAGAGAAAATGAATTTTCAAAAGCTTGTAGAGGAAGTGGTCTCTTCCAAGGTCTAAAGGAAAAGAATTCCTAACTTTTGGAATGGATAGCTGTGGTATTCTCCAGAGATAAACGGCCTAGAAATGTGGAATCCTCCAGCAGAAACCCAAGTGTTCTTACATCAGCTCATGAATTACAAAGCTGCCTTTTCATTGTTTCTCATACTGTATTTTATTGCTGTCAGTGGTCTTTCAACACTCTGGTTTTACAAATGCTAGCATTATTGTCAAAACTGTCTTTGTGGAAAAAAACACAAAAGGACCAAAACCTGACTTTGAGTGAGGAGAGCATTTTGATTGTTGAGATGGGTAACGGTAATTAAGGACACTGATCCACTCAGCTTCTAAAATGCGGATGAAACACAGTATTCTATCCTAAGGTCTACCTAATGGATTTATTTTAGAGACAGATTTCCTGAGACTCTTCATCCTGTGTGGGCTGATCCTGTGGGACTGAACTATTAAGGCCAGGACAGGATGAATGTTCAGTCCAATCCATACAGACGTACTGACTGGGTTTTGTATGCATGTGTCAGAGACTGAAATGTTATAATTTATGGCTTAAACATTTTCATGAAGGACTTTTGGTATTACAGCAAAACTCTACAAAGGCTGCAGAGAAGATGACCAAAAACCCTGAATGAGGCCCTGACTGCCCGCTGATGAAGAAAAGATACGTAAGAGCTGGGGAGAAGAATACATTCCCAGAGGGATC